>PQWD01011893.1:0-64446 GCA_019425675.1 Leucinodes orbonalis
TTTCAGTTCAACCAACTAACGGCCTAAGTATCTATTTGATGATGGCATTTAACGAACGGCATAGGCGTCCAATTTGACGGCTAATTTAACCAGATGGTTACACCAGAGCGACTACTCGGTTAAGGTGGCTGGTAGCCGATGGATAAAGAATACTAGGGAGCGGACCGCGTGGAAATCATTAAGAGTTTTGTTCCTTAGTCCACCTTATATAATTAATTCTTTTATGCTGAAAATTTTACAATTTCTGTTGCATCTTATGAAAAGATGGTATGTGGTATTATGAAAGGCGATATTAGGAAAAGTTAACCTCAAGCTTATACTATCAATATTTAATACAATACATTGCGTAAAACTACAAGAATTTCAAAGTAATCACAAATAATGATTGTTGCGTATTCATGTTTATGTAGTTTACTTATTTATTTTGAACCGTGATTATTTAACTACTGCATCCAAGGGCAAGCATTTAAAATCTCAGATAACAAACTCTTTGACAAGTGATGTCATCAACACAGGCGCAGTCACATCGTTAAAATAGTTTCTGTATTAAACTATTGTTACTAACCTAACTAAATGATTCATCATCATCAGCTCATTAAACGTCCCCACCGAGGGGCACGAGCCTACCCGTGATTAGGCCTTAGTCGTCCACGCGGGCCCAGTGCGGATTGGACGACTTCACACACAACCTTCGAATCTCTTCGCAGGCGTACATGAAGGTTTTTACTCACGATGTTTTCCTTCACCGTAAGAGCGTCGGATAACGCACATATATTTTCGATAATTCGAAAACACATTGGTACGTGTCGGGATTTGAACCTCAGTCCTCCCGGTGGGAAGGCCAGAGTCCACACCATTGAGCCACCGACGCATTGAGCCACCGACGCGAACTAAATGATTGATATTTGTAAAAGATGATAATTTGATTGAATATTTCAAAAAACTATAAGATCCGCGAATGTCAACTGTTAGGGATCGGTTCGGATGGTAACCAATGATATTCTGTATATATAAAGGTAGATACGCCACCCGTGCCTCAAAAACGAACCGCCGAAGAGAACACAGTTTGTAGGCTCTTGTTTAGGTAAACGTACGCTCATTCGAAATATGTGTATGTGTGCTGTCGCTGCATTCGGAAAACATTTTTCGATTGTTTTGTGAGCATATCACGAATCTATACTATTAACATCATTGGTGGTAACTATTAGGGGAGGCCTTCGGCAGTGGACATTTAAGGCTGTAATGATGATGAGTTTTAAATACGACAATGTAGCGCGGCCCTGCTTTCCCTGTTTCTACAAAAGTTCGAGTCATTATCAGCCTATTCGGGTGATTACAGAGCATAGGCCTTCACACAAAGCATAGCCTAGCTAGCATGAGCTATCTCATTGGGCCGTACACCAAACGTGCTCAATACGGATTGGCGAGTGTTAACCATTACTATTAGGCGTTAGAAACAAGATATCTTCAGCGTTAACGACCTAGGAAAGCTATTAATTGCAAGTTTGTTAGTACTCTATTTATTTTAATATTTTTTTGCTTATTATATTTTTGAAAGTCCTGAAATCACGCTGTGTACACCGTCTCTGGGCTACAGTCCTGACCAGTGAACTGTTTTCTTTTAATGTGTTTCATGTAAAGACTATATCCTGTTTGTACCATAAATAAATAAAGATATTTTCTATTGCGTGTGGATTCCTGGCATTGAAATGGTTAAGAATGAAGCCGGGACCGACATGATTAAATTATTTTCTAAAATATCTCTTTAATGACTTTCAATAAGTATACTGTATCTCCGTGGGTTCAAACCCGTGACCCCCGGATCACGCAGGTCAAAAACCCAACGCTCAGAACACAAGACCCGGGCCAATTAAAGAGTACATTACGGCAAATGGGTTTTACGGTCGTTTACGTAACGTTAAAGACCGTCCGTGACGTCACGGCCTTGGCGGCACTGCGCTGCGACACCTGAACAATCTACACCGATTCAATGACACTTGTGTCGCATACACTAGCACTCTCGCGTGGGTTCGCCCGCATGGCTTATCGATAAGACATTTTGATGACGACCCATTATGTGTAATGGTTGAGACGTCGGCTCTTACACCAAGGGTTCCGGGTTCGATCACCGGGCAGTACAACAGTTTGTGATCGTGAACGAGTCTGTTTGTATTAATCTGGGTGTTTTTCATGTGTTGTTACTGGGTGTTTTATATGTATGTAATTACAAAAAAAAGTATATAAGTACGTTTATCCGTTGTTTATAATCCCTATTACAGGCTAATGCTTAGTTTGAGGCTAGATGTCAGTGGATATGTATAATTATTATTTAAATAGCAGGACCATTATTGTTAGTTGCTGGAGTTGCGCCATCGTCAAACGAATGCGCTAGACGCTATATTATTCAGGTCGCAATGGCACCATCGGAGTCAATCAACGTCAACCAATCCATCGTCGAGGGCCGGACGCGGACTCTGTCTGTCGTTTACTTGACAACCATCAGTGTTTTCATTATTTTTTTAAAGATTAACGTTAAATGCGTGTATTACAGGCTACTAGATTTACAATCTTACTGAAAAAGTGTCCGCGGCAAAAGTCGGGTCATCGCCTCTAAGGTAAACTCGATACTACACACACACACGCACGCACGCACGCAGGCACGCACACACACACACACACACACACACACACACACACACACACACACACCACACACACACGCACACACACACGCACACACACACGCACACACACACGCATACAAATAAACACACTCTGGCATGAACACAAGCGCACTAGTTTTCATCAACTAAAAAAAAAAGTAGTTTTGTGTATAATTGTATTCCGTTTTCCTCATGTACTGTAAACACTTTTGTTTAAATATGTAAGGGGGTGGAGGGTTGGCTACCTGAAATACAGGATATATCCTAGTCAGGTTCAGCCACCATTGTGTATTAGACCTATGTTTTCGAATATTGTATCCTGCATAATATGTAAATGGTGAGGAATAAACGATTATTTATTATTATACTAGGACACGTCCTAGTATCGAGTTTACCACCTGGTTTTCTGAATGCTTTTCGGTTATATGTAGCCAGAAACTCAAACGCCACCCCATCCATTTGTATTATGCATAATGAAAGAAAATACATAGGTACACATTATACATAGAAAACACCCAGACACAGACATGTTCATGCACACAAATGTTTGTACTGCCCGGGGATCGAACCTGGAACCCTTGGTGTAGTAGCCGACGACCAATTTTTAATCGCAAACGCAATACGAGACCGCGTGCAGGTGGTGTAGAAACTAAACTAGAGCACACCGCGTTAACTATAGAATAGTCGTTCACACATTGACCTATTTTTAGAGTCAATGGGTTTAAAACAATATAATTAAATTTTAAATGAGACCAAATAACAAAAAGTTTTATTTTTAAGTACAGATCAAGACCGTTTATTTCAAAAAAATATTTTTTGAAATAAACTTATTTTGTTCAGGAAATTATCTTTTGATGTTATGTTTTACTACGGGAGAATATCTTTATCATCAGCTCATTAAATGTCCCCACTGAAGCGCTCGAGCCTTAATCGTCCTCGCGGGCCCAGTGCGGATTGGACGACTTCACACAACCTTTGAATCTCTTCACAGGCGTGCGCAGGTTTCCTCACGATGTTTTCCTTCACCGTCAGAGCGTCGGGTGACGTACATATAATTTCGAAAATTCGAAAGCACATTGGTACGTGGCGGGATTTGAACCTCAGCCCTCCGGTAGCAGGGCAACAGTCCACACCATTGAGCCACCGACGCTCTACGGGGTAGAATATCTCATATCGCAGATAATACCCTGAGAAGCAGCTAGTATATAATAAAATGGTTTCACTTCATACTGACCTGTTCCTGGGACGCATAGTTCTTGTCCTCAGAGTCAAAGGACCAGTAGGAGTGATCAAAGGTGAAGTCCTTGTACTTCTCGCGCCCTGCGTCATTTTGCTCTTTGCTATTCTGCAAAACATGAGATTCTCAGTGGAAAACTACCTCCCGAACCAGTGGTAGCTTCATTTGACATTCATAAGTGTTCTTTAAGGACCTAAACTGAATAAACACTTTTCATTTTCATTTTCATTTTCATTTTCATTTTGATCAACATTGCTACATCAGGGTTTCTCTCCTTTTTCATTGTATGGGCAATCTGAGTTGTTATTTATACCCTAGTAATCGTGTGATGATGGTAGCTAAGAATGCATAATAATAGTAAGACGTTGATGACGATATACCATCTATTTAGACAAATCTAAAAGGAGAGTGAGTCACAAAAGATCTTCTAGGCCCAAGTGACTACAGGTCTGTTTAAGCCTGAATAGCGCTCAAAACCATCAAATAATATATATCTTACATCTATTAGTAATAAAAATAATAATCTTTATTTCAGGTAAGTTGCACCCATACAAATTCATCAATTCACCAAATAAAAACAAAATGAAAAATTATACAATTATCACTTATACAATATTAATAAAAATACAAATTTTGGATTACATCCCGATAGGTTTTAAATTAAATTCGAGGAAAAATAGATATAAATAATAATAATGATAAGGAAGTCAACATAATTACTGAATAAATTAGAATTACAATTTAAATGTCAAAAATGTTTGAAGATAAGGTACGATTAACATTAATATATCCTTAACGGCATAGGATTAGTGCCATGTCTCTCACAGCAATGCCTAAGTATGTACGAGTCCATTCTCGCGGCATTAGTGCAGAAAAGTTTGGTTCTTCCTTTATTGTCTGAACTACAGGGCAATGGAATGACCTTCCTGCGTCTGTGTTACCCGATACATACAATTTAGAGGTTTTCAAGGCAAGAGTGAATAGGCATTATTATTAGATACACATTAGGCTGCATCACTAATTTCCATTAGGTGAGATAGCAGTCAAAGGCGCTAAAATGATAAATGAACTCTTTCTGCAAGTCTGTAAGCCATTATCACTGCATCCATGAAAACTGCATTACATCATCAGCCTACTCCTGTCTACTGCTCAACATAAGCCTCTCCAGTAGCACACTGAATACATCTGTCCCTCGTTTTTCGTTGAAAACAGCATTACCAATGTTCAATACATGAATAGGATGCATAGGGATGCCAGAGTTTTAATTCTTATTGTCAGTTCAATTGCCAGCTTGAGAAAAATATATGTATGTAAAGAAAAACAGATAAAAATATCATATCCATGTTAGGATATTAGCTTATCAATTTTATTTAATTACTAAATTGGACACTAAATTACAAAGTGGCCATGTTGGAAGAGGGAAGCAAGCATGTGTTTATTATTCAATCCATTAAGAACAATAATAGAATAAACAATTAAGAATTTATTTACATTACAATTCTGTAAGTTTCGATTTGTAAAACTGCTTCCATGTCAGATGTGCTTGTTGTGGTAGTTTGTAATTAAGGGGTCACTACTTTTTTTATCACTAATGTATTTTGTCAATGTAACAAGTGTATGCCTTGTAAACTGTCCAAAATAAATAAATAAATGATAACATACTTTTACTGTGAGGAGTCTTGTTTTCTTTGCATCCATTTGAACTATTAATTTTGCACCCATATCTTTCTCTCTGAAACAATAGCAATTATATAAATGTTAGTCTAACTTAAAATTTAATCAGTTGGACTAGACTTTGAGCATACCTCATATTGGTTTGGTTTATAATGTACCTCAAAATATTGTATTGAGGTACTTTCTAAAAAAGGGTACTACACTGTTGATGAATATTTATGTGATAAAAATCCATGTTTAAACTGCTCAGCTATTTCAGTGTTTATAAAATATTTGTGCATTTGTTGAAACATTGATTTCGTGAGTGCTTTCTTCTCAACAAGCCAACACAGTGAGGTGCTTTTTTTTCAAGTATCAAAATTGTTGTGCTTTACTTTGGTATTTTAAATATTTTCTTTTGTATTTAGTGTATTTTTTTGACGTTCTTATAGTGCATTTTGTAAGCCTAATTTGAATAAATGGATTTCGTATTTGACTTGAGTATGAGTCATCATCACAATCCTAGACCTTTTATCTATAGTAAACAATAAAAATTCGAGATCTTTGAAAATATACGAAATAGTTAATGAAATGCTTAGCAGAGTTTATTCTTTTTGTGTTAGTAAACAAGCAATTCCTCGAATACTTGCATTTGCCTTTACTGAGCAACTTTTGTCATGCTACATGGTGTCATTTTCTTTTTAACAGTTTCCACCAACTTTCATCCAAATCCCCGCCCGAGTTACAGTTCGTGCTCCAGATGCAACTGAACCGTGAAAGTCATTGCCATTCATCATGACATCACTGTTTTTTTGCACTTTCAAAATATCCAACTAGAATCGTATTAAATGACTTAATAATACTGTGATTAGTAGGCATATACCACAACTCAAACATTTTGTGAATAATAAAAAATTGCCCCGAGTTAGCAAGATCAAAAACCACGATAAAGCCAAATAATACGATTCCAACAATGATTGTAATAAAAACAGAAAACCTTTACTTTATTTCATAGCTACTGCAAAAACAAACCTTTGATTGAATGGGCGAACCCTTACAGCCACCTTTACCGAAGCCATTGTCAAACATTATATTGTCAGTATATTATTAATTTATTAAAAATTACATCTAAACAGAAAAATACGACACTACAAAGCAAATTGATATGACAATTTACTTGACAATCTTGACATTATTTGACACAAAAATACGATGTTGCCTATTATTTATAACAGAATATCAAAACGCAAAATTATCTATTTAAACAAAAACATTTCGAAAATTTTATAAACTAAATGTGTATTTAATGTCCAAAATTTTTAAAGGAAACTTATAAAATAATTAAGTATTTTGATAACGCGCGCAACTAGCATATGAGGTATTAGGGGTAAAACCACAATTGAATAATATTCAATTATACATTTTCTGTCAGTTGTTCAACAATGTTTTAATGGTCAAACGGAGTAGATATTGTTATTGTACTCAAGCGAGCCTCGTAGACTTTGAATGCAACGGAAAAAAAAATCTGACCTAACCCAACTCCCACACTCTTAGCCACAAAGAAAATATCTTAAATAAAATGAGATGTTGAATGGTTCAAATTGCTTTGACCAATGCGATATCCTCCCATCTACACACACAATAAAAATTTCCAAGATCTGGTGCCTTTCACGACCTTCTGGTAAATTAATGCACATATATAGGGCAAACTATATTGAAAACAACTCTTTACCGAAGAAAACTATTATTTTTATAAACGGACTACGTTCCTGAAAAAAGCTCAGCTTTTTTTCGCCTTTTACACACGGCACACGCCGTGAATAGAATGGAATGGAACAAAACTGAACAACAGACTATCCACGAGAAACACAGTACAGTAGGTATTAGTGCCCTCTAAAATGGAGGATTCAACTACCTCTACGCCAAAATGATTACAAAGAACTACAAAGATTTTAATGTCGGGAATTTAAGAATTGATTTTAGTTTGCTTTATGAGTCAATTCTAAAAATGTTACTGTTTTATTCTAACAGGTCTAGTTACTGAAAAGTTTTTAAAAGTTCATATACTTTAAGTGATTCGTCAAATTCATTGTAGAAATAAATTTGACATGGACAATTTCACATAATTTCTCTAGGAACAGTCGGTCATCATAACAATAAACTTACACAATCTCACTCAAAAAGCGTCCGTTCAAAATTTTAATTCCTCATAACGTCGCTCGATATATGTAATAGTGACATTGTTGTATGTTCGAACTTTTGATTTTGTACCCATTTGATAAACGCCTTAAGGTCAAAATTTTTATGAATAATTTTATTTCATAAATTTAACATGAGTCATCGTATGTGTCAAGCAGCTCGGAAAATTTTTGGTTGATGTTTCTTCGTGATTGTGAATCTAGTTAATTGTGATTGTGAATCTAGTTAATTTATTGTCTGTTCATTCCATGACTTCATTATCCAATCAAGCACTCTTAGGATATTTAATAATCTGGTAGCAAATGCAAATGACAGAGCCACGAGCTTCATAAGTCAATGTTATGCTGTTAAGACCTATTTTATACAATAGATTAATTTCTAGGCAGGCATGATCCATCCGGCCGCATCATCACTTACCATCAGGTGAGATGGCGGTCAAATGTCTGTCTATAGAAGATAAAAAAAAGAAAATAAATTGTTTTCAATTGATATATTCAATTGCTTTATTTATAAATGACATCCCTAACTTATCGAATTGTTCAGAACTGTCAATTTTTTCACCAAACTAAGAGGTTAGAATTATATTCTTTAATATTTTTTATTAAAAATCAAGCAAATATAGGTAAACAACAAGTTTACTATTATTTTTAGTGTATAATTATTGTCTTTCGATGCTTACTACTGTTCCTGCTAAAGATCATTTGATAAGTTGAAATATCAATGTCACGGGTTGTACATTACATAATTCCTATTTCTAATTTGTGTTTCAGTAAACAATAGTCACCATGTCGGACGCTCCAGGCCGCCCTATGAAGTTCCCCTATACTATCTCCGCGAAAATCGCACAGTTTCCTTTCAAGTTCTACATCCAAAACCAGTGGATCTGGCGCTACTGGATGGTCGGCATTGCCGTCTCTGTTCCGATCTTCTACAAAATCCACAAACTCGGTATGTGATATAATTCAAAATATATTTAACTATTGAGAACTGTTAACTTCTTAAAAGTTGTTAAAATTCAAGTTGGTCTTTGACCACTGCATGTCATTAGGTTTGGATTTTGGTATTTAATTGCTAATTAACATCTTTGAAACATTTAATTTTGAAATACGTTAATTACATATGTATTTATTTTCAGCTAATTCTCCTGAGAATGTTGCCAAATGGGCGGAGATCAGGAGAAAGGAAGCTGCTGCTCACCATTAAAATAATTGAAAATGTACCAACAAGAATACAAACTGTAATATTCTGTGGATGAACATAATGTTATAAGCAAAGTAATAAAATCATTTCTTAGTTCTACTTTTTCTTTTCTTTTCATTTCAATCAAAGATTAACTTAAATATATAACAAAGGCCAGTATTCTAGAACGAGAATCAATTATGATCTTTACTTAAATTGAGTTAGAGAAGGATGGTACTACTTATTGTATAGAGCACTATTCCTTTCTCATTCTACTTAAGTGGAATCAATGCTTGAGTCTCATTCTAGAATACAGTCCTTGGTATTTTAAAGTATGGTGTCATTCTATAAACAGGAGCCTTGTCATTTGGTAAGGCAATTGATCCCTTTTGAACTAATAACTTTTTAAAAACTAAAACTACTTTAGGGACACATCACAATAATGAAAGTTGTGTCAGCAGTTTCACTTTCAAGATGAATGAGCGAACTTTGTCAGTTGGTGTGCACTGACTGGCTAGTGAAGGCTAATGGAAATATTTGGGAAAGAAAAATAAAAAATCAGTTTTATTTGGTATCTCTTAATCTTTTATTTAATGATCAGTGGCAATGTAATTCCTGGTTAGTGTCAGCACCCCACAGAGTGCCTTTTTATATACTTATACAGTAGTACATGGATAAGTTAAATTTGAAAGTTCTCAGCAGCAACATGTACAAACATGGAGAAAACACGCTGGAAGAGATGAACACGCATTAGGTTTTACATTCAGTTGTATTATAGGGCACAGACACTCCTTTATACAGAGCGTCCATGGGGAGGAGAAAACGGCGCATGTGATAACATACTGACCACGAATGTATCAGTTAGCAGCACATACGACGAGGAATAGACTTTGGTTTGCGTATGAGCCGCATGACAGGAAATAGCCCCATAATATACTTGCACAACTTTGAGAAAGGCGCTATCAACATGCGTCTAGCAGTTCGACTCTTGTTTTTTGTCCCATTCATAGAAAGAAAAAAAAAATTTAAAAAATATTAAACCTGTTCAGGATCTTTACAGACTTTCGACGACACTGCCATGATGACGAAATTACCCTAAGTGAAAATATAATAATAACAGCCTTTTGTTTCTCTCTTTACACATTTAAGTTATTATTACACAAATTAGTTAATCAAGAGGAGCCCATTTTGGGAGTAGGCCTCTCTACATCTCCTTCGATTTTTTCCTATCTCTGGCTTGTCTCGTCCATGTAGAGCCAGCCACCTGGATGACGTGATCGGACCATCGTCGCCTTGTTCGGCCACGTGGTCGTATTGTGTCCCTTGGGTACCAATGGATGATTCGCTCTGCCCATCTGTTATCTTCTTCTCATTTTATATGTAAAAATATACTCTCCACAAATTAATCTCTTCATTCATGTTTATATTAAATTCCAAACATAAAATGGATGTATCATATTCTTGGTTATTCCTCTGAGATAATATTATATAGATCTGAAAGAATTTATACTATTTCAACTACGAAATCCCTTCTTCAGTAGGTTTGGATAAAAAGAAAAGAAATACAAAGAAAAGTCAATATTGTAAGGGTGCTTTATTTACTACAATATAAATAAAAAACTTATAAATTACATCAATAAATAAATACCAGGCAAAATGATCAATGTTCATGGAATCAATCAGCTTACATTATAGGATCAAAACTACTAATCTGCTCTTAGAGGAATGCACTAGTATTTTATTTGTAACTAAACAAATCATACATGCCATAACATATACAGCAATAATTTATGAATTTAAAAAATAAAAAGAAAATGCAATTGGCTAAGCCCAAACAAATTCGTATTCCACTGCCTGTAAAAACGATTATAAAATTTCGTAAAATAAAACATAACCCACTACAACAAGTGTTTATCGAAAACAATTTGATTTCGAGTTTACTTCACAAAACCTAAATTAATGTTTTGAACAATTGTCTTTTAACTAAATCTTAGAATTAAAACAGTAAAAGCTAATTTCACCAGCCAGTTTCAAAGAAGGTAGGCGGTAAAGGCAAACACAAGCCTTAAATACCAAGTCTAGATTAAATTATAGTACACCAAAAATGACATAGATACAGGCTCCAATATTATTAAGACTAAATGCAGAAATATTTTGGATTATCAACACATCATAATATCAAATAAGGTAAAAGGGATTTATGATAAATATCAATGGAGGAATGCTTAAGTGCAACACACATCATAAAAAATCACTATTTATGCAGGAGAATGCCATGCTTGAGTGAAATTGTGGTTCACTATAATTGTGGACCAGTGCAGCATTGTAGCACATTATGAAACTCAATTAATTTTCATACAATATTCAATCAACTGGTTAACATAATACTGGTAATAGTCATAGAAAACAGGATAATTATTATAAAATGCTATATGTTTGAAATTTTTGGTTAAAAAACTTGATAACAGTATGCATACATTATATATATATATATCAAGCTGAATATTTTTAAGCATATCGAAAATGATTTCCAAGGAAGAGGAACACTTAAAAGTAATGGAAACTTATGTATGACATATTATTGAGTAGTCTCTGTGTATCTTGTCTTTACTAGATTATCACAAATGTGCTTACTTTTTATATCAGATGTAAATGAGTTAACACTTAAATTCAATTAATAAGTTACAATGTCCCCACTTTTAACGTTCCAAAAATATTAATATTTACAATTTCGGTATACAATATAGTGTCCTATAGTACAATTGACTTTGGGTTTTTTTATGCCTCCTTGTGGAAAAATTTTACTTTATTATGTATTAAAGCCTTAAGTTAAAATTTTTATTACACTTTCAGGAAAATCTATATTTTCCCAACAAGTTTAAGCAAACGCTTTGGGACACTACAACCCCTAGCCATGTTACATTTTTGTAACTCTATAATATGGATCTAATTTTTATCAAGCCACTATAATTTCTGATATATTGAACACTCATTATAATAAGCACCTCACATTGGTATGTAAAAGAATTTGATTAAACTCAGAATGATTAAATAAACTTTAATGGTACTTAGTGTTCAATACTCCAGAACATACAAACTACAACTTTGATTGAATTAAGCTTTAAAATTTATCTCTAAAATCAACATGTTCAACATTTAATTCACCACTATTTTGTTTATTATTAACAGAAATTTAGAAAGACAAATTGTGAATACTATTTTATGAATTTATTTCAAACCGAATAAAAGCATAAAGACCATTTGCATGGTGTAATTTTCACCACTTATAATAACAATTGTATTATTAGATGCTGAATTTCGGTTTGCATAAGTTTCAAACTTCATGCCTGCATAATTATTGCATTGAATCACTATTTGATTTAGGTACCAATCACATTACAATATCCAATGATATTGTCACTGTATGAGCTCTGCACATCACTATCACTGGTGTCAAGTCACTTGTCAGTAGGTGAGGTAGTCCCAATGCATCACTGCCTGCTTGCCAGAGGAATCATAAGCTTCAAACTTATTCGTGTCTGCACACTTATCACTGTTAGATTTAGTAACCGATCACATAAAAATATCCATGGATATTATCACTTCAGGAGCACCGCACATCACTAAGTCACGTTGTGTTCAGTAGGTGAGGTAGTCCCGTAGGTGGGCGGGACATCACTTATGCCTCGCCCGCTTGGCAGAGGGCGCTGGCGGGGAGGAGGCGCGCCGTTTGTGCGCGAGCGCCGAGTCCTCGTCGGGCTCGTGTAGCTCCAGCTCGGGCAGGGGAGGCAAGTCCAGCTCGCCGCACCGCCTGTTTATGTACTTCTCGAGACGGGAGCCCGCCCTGTAACCAAAGTAGTACACGTTTTATAAGGTGCATCGTACATCTTCGACTGCACAGACAAGAACAAATACTCCGATGATTGCCGAACAAACGATTAAAACTAAATCAGACTTCTAGTGAATGGCTTGGTGTTTGACCAACACTGGCATAGAAAGAAAACGCGGCGTGGGTCGAGTATTCCGATTGGACAATTGGGATGTTCACTTGATTCAAAAATAAATCTGAAAGTACCTACTTTGTTTATTTACATTGAATTTTTTTTTAGTTATGAAGCGAGGTCACTTTTTTTCTTTGTTAATAAATAAAGCACAATAATGTAGATATTTAAAAATACACTTGACATCCAAAGTTAATAAGCCAACATATGGCAAGTCAGCTCCTCGACCTTTTTTTGTTTGATATTTCTTCGTGATTGTGCATCTACTTAATTTTTATAAGCCAATGTCCTGCAGAGGGCCGTTATAAGCTCATGCAAGTGATAACTTCTCCTGCGCAGGTAAATCCGTGAGCCATATCAATTTGTGTCGTACTCACTTGGCGACAGGATGCGTATCCTTGTTGTATGTGTAACAGTTGTAGAACACCAGCGACACGTCCTCTATGAGCTCCGCGTCGGTGGCGTACTCGCCGCCCTCCAACTTGGACTTGATCGTGCTGAAGTCCATTGGCGTCTCGATCACGTCCAGGTAGTCTGGCACCTGGTAGTTTCATATTATAAGCAATCAAGTATTTTAATTTTCTAAATATTAATATATTTTTTGTATTAAAAATTTGAGTGCGTTTGACTGCTATCTCACCTGATGGAAAGACGATACAGCATGTATAATATGTATCACGCAAACTCATATAATGCCTATTTATCAATACTATCGTCAAATAAATAAATAATCTCTGCATATTTATGTGTGGGAAGGCCTGTGGCCTGCAGTGGGTCGTTATAGGCTGATGAAGGTACATGTAAATCATAGAATACCCAGACTAATACAAAGAATCAAGTTGATGAACATAAATATTTCTACTGCACGGGAAACCGAGGACCATTCGTTTGTAGGCGACGTTTTTACCATTACACTCCATCTTTTTTCTTCGACCTATCACGTTGCTGGATGTAAATAATAAATTTACAGAGCCATTTTTTTATTTCATAGATACGACGGTTCTAATGTAAACCACCAACCGTGGACACACGCAACTCCCAAGCCCGTTTACCAAAGGAAGAGAGAAAAGTAAAAATAGGTTCTGACCCTTTCACTTCTCTCTATTATGAGTCTTAAATAAATAATTGACTAATTGATGCACTAAATATAACAATTACTATACGTGTGTCATCAGAAAGTATGAGTGAAATGATTACACTCTAAAACCCCTATGAATAAGTTTTGGGTGTCATACCTCCTCAGGGGAGACAGGCTCGTAGAAAGGCCAGACGTCCTTGTGCTTCATGACCTCTCGGATCAGTTGTTCGAGAGCCTCCGGGTGCAGAGCTTTCTCGTTGCGGGAACTTCTCTTCCTCGCCGTGCTGCGCTCTTCTGCAAACTCATACTTATTATAGTTATAATTCGCGACAAGATGAGATGGCAATTTTCTAGTGTTGTGACATCACTTGCTATGTAGATAGTTTATATCGACATATTTTTTCATGCTACTAAATAAGAGTAATATTGATAAAATTAGGTTTATTAAATCTCAAATAAAAATTAATCAGGTTTATTTATAGGCTATTGTGGTAATAGCACTTATGACCACACTAAAATTAATATTGAAGATTGCCAAATAAGTCGATAGATATATAATACTTTATTGCACTCAACAATAAAAACACTACACAAGATTTTGCACAGGAAATTGGTACTATTGGCGGCCTTATAACTTTATAGTTATCTCTTCCAGACAATAACCTTAAAATGGAAGAGGACAGCTATTAGAAGGGGTATGCATATAAACAAGAAAAAGAAAAACACAAAAAAAAATCATATAATATTTTTGAAAACAATAAATACTTAAATTAAATAGTCAAGACTTATTAAATAATCGAACATACCATGTACACCGTTTGTGAGTGAATTAATTTTCGACCGTCTGCTAGAACTTGAGGTGTTGTGTTGCTCTTTGGATCTGGAAACAGGGTTAAATATATAAACAAAGAGTATTTCATACAGTTGAATAAATTACACAGAATTTACTATATTATCGCTTTGTAAGCGACCGAGCACAACTGGGCATATCGTATCATAATATTATTATAAGTACCCACCGAGGGGCACGAAAACCGTATAGGATGTATAGCTCTCAGTCGTCCCCGCGGGCCCAGTGCGGATTGGCCAACTTAACGCACAACCTTTGAATGTCTTCGCAGGCGTGCGCAGGTTTCCTCACGATGTTTTCCTTCGCCGTAAGAGCGTCGGATAACGTGCATATAATTTCGAAAATTCGAGGGTGGGCGGCGCTGAATATAGTACGAGCTAAAGTTAATTGTCGCATTGCTTAATGCAATGCTATAATTTATTTATTTATCATATTTTCTAAAACTTTTATGATAACTCTTAAGTTGAGCTTGTTATGTATATTTCAACTTTTTGATGAAATAAATAATATTTGATTTGATATATTATTCGGTTCCCATGAAAACATAACTTATTATAAGTACAATCATAGGTCGAATGTATGCCAATGATTCAAATTTCACGCTGTGCATTGTGTAACTTGTTTACGTATATAACATCTGTGTCATATGTAAATGCAATAAATATAATAAACACTATACTGACTTGCGCGACCGCTTGCGCCCGCCATTGAGGACGGGCGACTGCTCCTTACTGGCGCGGGACTTGCGCCGCTTCAGCTTCACCAGGGCCGTGTTGTACTCGCTGTCTTCAGACTCTGTACCATTATATAATACATTATATAATATTATATAATTACTTCATCATCATCAGCTCATTAAACGTCCCCACCGAGGGGCACGAGCCTACCCGTATAGGATGATTAGGCCTTAGTCGTCCACGCGGGCCCACTGCGGATTGGACGACTTCACACACAACCCTCGAATCTCTTTGCAGGCGTGCATGAAGGTTTCCGCACGATGTTTTTCCTTCACCGTAAGAGCGTCGGATAACGTACATATATTTTCGAAAATTCGAAAACACATAGGTACGTGTCGGGATTTGAACCTCAGTCCTTCTGGTAGGAAGGCGACAGTCCACACCATTGAGCGACCGACTTACTACTTTGATATAATTACATATTACATATTAAATTAAAATTAAAGTGTCCTGAATTGAGTGACATTGAGAATAAAAACAGCCTTTCTAATGTCAGACTAACTGAAACTTTTTAGTAGATATAAGACCACGCCTCATTTGATAATCAGGGAATTTGCGATGTCGCCGATTCCTTTTCCAGGTCCATTTCACCCACCATAACAGTTATGCTTTTCGTATAGCTGTGTTCAGGGTTGTATGGTTAGACAGGCCATGCAATCACTGGGTGTTTTGACTTAATATCGTTACGTCACAAGTTAGCAAATACACTGTGATCCCTTGTTCAGAATCACAGGTGCTTGGGCGATAGTTGTCACTTACCATCAGGTGGGATATCTGCTTGAATTTGACGAATTATTTTAAAAAATATCTATTATGCCATGTTTATTATCGGCAATAATATTTTTAGTTACGGTAAATTTCGACTTTCATGCTATTATGTAATGCATTTGACTAAAGGCTCCACCTGTACTAATTTTAAACACATAAAACTAAAATACAAATTAATGACAATGCAAAAGAAAGGAAGCATTCCAATTAAATCAATAAGCTGTGAAAGAATAAAAATAATAAAAGAACTGAAAAAAAAAGGAAACAACAATTTGCCAATGAAATTAAATAGCATACAATAAGTGTAAGCAGATTGCGCTAAGTTATTAGGTTTAGGTGTATAAAAATGAGTTATGGGTATTTTGAAATATTAAAAGAACCTATCACTGCTAAATACGTCCAATATTCAGCTCTTAAAATACTCGTATAATAATATGTTATTTTTACTCTATCCGCCTATACCTTAGGAACGGCTCTCCTCAAACAGCATTGTTATGGAGAGATGTCTTTATTTAGCAATTATATCAAACAACATTTTATTTAGATTACATTATTCAACAGTAAAATATGTGACAAATGTTTTCAAATAGCTAAACGATTACAAGTATGCTACTCAATAGCATACTATTCAATTGTACGCAGGTATTTTGGTGAAAAAAATTTTTTTTATTATACAACATCAAGCAGCACATTTTTATGTAGCCATATTAATCTTGCCTAACTAACACGAAGCGTTAGTTTTCAAAAGAGAACTCTTAACTTGGTGTGGTGTTTCCAATTTTGATATTATGTGAACACACGGACCAGATAGCTAATTTCACAGTAAGTTAAACGTTTGCAAACGACGGATGCCAATTACTTTATGAAGGAAACCAATTACTGTTAGTATTAATTATTTACTTCTAAACCTTTGGCACCCGTGACGATACATGTTAAGTTAGGTCACTTGTAACTAAAGCAAATTGCACTTTCATTTCACAGAATGATTGTCCTAGCACTGCAATGATTTCTTTGACGTCTATTGAACCTACCACAAAGCAAAAGATGAAGTAAGACGGAAGAAGCAGATTTAGACAGATCTCATTTTTCCAACATACTCATGTCATTGTTAGTTGCGATTCAGTGCTATGAAAGATGAAGGCGAAGGCAAATATGAAGGGTGCTTAATGATTTCGATCGGTGACACCATTTATGAATGATGACTTCCAAACTTTTTTATGAATTGTGAAATGGTGAGTTGTTGGTTTATGGAGGATCAGCAGCTTCAGACGCTTTACAATAAGTTAATAATCAAATTTGTTGAAAGAGGGTTCTAAGTGTTCACTACTATTGTAAGCATCCCGCAAGGCCTCACATTGGATCAAAGTAGAGTAGTGTCTTTGTATTTTTAATGATTAATAAATACTGTACATATGAAATATAAGTGGTATATTTTATTTGAAACTTTCTTAATGAAAGTAACAACAAATAAAGGAGAGACTTAAAAGAGAATTATGGAAACTCCCTCGTAAATAAAACCGTAAAAAGACGGTAATCTGTCTCTTTATCTACTCAAAGGATTCAATGGAAACTAAGCGAGCATTTGAAGCCAGTGAAACGAATTAGTTTTCATAAACACATGATACATATTTTCATTTCAAGAATTGAAATCTAGTGGAAAGAGGATGCCTATTTAGCCATGAAACTTTCTTAAAAAAATGAGAAAAGTGAATACACTGAAACATTATGAGCGAAGTAGCTTTACGAGCGGTAAGTTAAGATTATCTAATTCATTATCTACCCAAATATTTCAAACTTAGCGAGCGTTAAGCCCATGAAGTGTTAAGCGCGTTAAGTTGGCGCAGACGAGTTCCGGAGTGGAGTACGCCCGGGTCGATGGACCGGCGACTTGCGAAATATTTGGCGCATGGGAGGCCTATGTAAAGCAGTGTACTGCGATAATGTGTTTAGTAACAATAAAACCATATTAATTAGTAATAGATTAGTTGTCATAAAGCTATGTTCATTTTTTTATGTTATAAGTGTACAGGACGGTCTGGACGCTCACCTGGTGGTAAGTGATACGCCAGACCATGACAGAGCGGCATTAAAGGAAACCAACAACTGATAGACAGTTATTATCCCCCATCAATGCCGCACTGCGCCCGTTAGACAACAGATGTTAGGTCTCTTATACCCGGTAATTTCACTAGCTAACTTCTGTTTCACGGGATGATATGAAATCATGATAATCTGCCTTTTTATTTATTTAAAGGATAGAATGAAAACATAGCGAACGTTAAGCCAATGAAACCGTATGATTAGTTGCCATAAAGCTAGGTTCATGATAATCTGCTTCTATTCAAAGGATCGAATGAAAACGTAGCGAACATTAAGCCAATGAAACCATATGATTAGTTGGCATAAAGCATTGTTTGCAACGGACGAACCGTCAGAGTCCGTGCGCCGGTGGAGCGCCCGCGTGTACTGGTGGATGTTGTCGATGGCCGTCACCGCGCACCGCCTCACGCCGTGGTCTTTTGGACAAGTACACACTTAGCATACACTTGTTGCAATGAAAATACACACTTACACACACATATGGTAATACAAATCTACCATAACCTAAGTCCATACTTAGCACACACTTAAGTCAATAAAAAATATACCATAACCTATAAAAATCTACTATAACCTCCCTCTCTCTGGACACTTATAACATTATATACGGACCACTGCCTTTTGCCCGGACAACATCGTCGTACAGTAGACTTTTGATTGACAATTACCTGGCGCAGGCCGGCGCCCGCCCGCCGTGCACTCCCGGTGCTGGCGGGCGGGGCGGGGCGGGGGCGGGGGCGGGGGCACTGACCTCGCGGCGGCAGCGCGCAGGCCGGCGCCCGCCCGCCGCGCACTCCGGTGCTGGCGGGCGGGCGGGGGCGGGGGCGGGGGGGGGCACTGACCTCGCGGGCGGCAGGCGGCGCAGGCGGCGCCCGCCCGCCGCGCACTCCCGGTGCTGGCGGGCGGGGCGGAGCGGGGGCGGGGGCGGGGGCACTGACCTCGCGGGCGGCAGGCGGCGCAGGCCCGGCGCCCGCCGCCGCGCGCACTCCCGGTGCTGGCGCGGGGCGGGAGCGGGGGCGGGGGCGGGGGGCCACTGACCTCGCGGGCGGCAGGCGGCGCAGGCCCGGCGCCCGCCCGCCGCGCACTCCCGGTGCTGGCGGGCGGGGCGGGGGCGGGGCGGGGGGGGGGGCACTGACCTCGCGCGGCGGCAGGCGGCGCAGGCCCGGCGCCCGCCCGCCGCGCACTCCCGGTGCTGGCGGGCGGGGCGGGGGCGGGGGCGGGGGGCACTGACCTCGCGGGCGGCAGGCGGCGCAGGCCCGGCGCCCGCCCGCCGCGCACTCCCGGTGCTGGCGGGCGGGCGGGGCGGGGGGGGGGGGCGGGGGGCACTGACCTCGCGGGCGGCAGGCGGCGCAGGCCCGGCGCCCGCCGCCGCGCACTCCCGGTGCTGGCGGGCGGGGCGGGGGCGCGGGGCGGGGGCACTGACCTCGCGGGCGGCAGGCGGCGCAGGCCCGGCGCCCGCCCGCCGCGCACTCCCGGTGCTGGCGGGCCCCGCAGCGCCCGCACTCGGCCGCCAGCCGGCCGCCGCTGCCGCACGTCACGCACACGCCGCTCTCCACAGACTCCGCGTCGCCCTCCGAATCACTGCTGCTGCAACACACAACACGACATAATTATCAAGGGGGTTACCGCAACCTCTTAAAAGGTTGGATACGTCAGCATTTTTGTACCAGAAAAGACGAATAAATATTATTGTAACACTGTTTTAAGAGATGGCTTTAACCCCCCAGGTCATTACACATCCCCACCAATAGGGCGTGTGGACGTTCCCACCCGTATATGGAGTATAGGCATTTATCGTCCACACAGGACCACTGCGGATTGGCCCACTTCACGCACAAACTTTTAATTTCTTTGCACTGCGCAGTTTTCCTCACGATATTTTCCTTCACCGTAAAAGCGGTCGGATAAACGTACATACATATAAATTCGAAAACACATAGGTATGTGGCAGGATTTTAACCTGGACCCTCAAGATCGGAAGGCAACAGTCCACACCAATGAGCCACCGACGCTCTCTTACTTTGTGAATATTATCACTTGCATCTTAGGTATAATGGGGGAATCCTGTGACCAGCAATGAACTATGTACAAAAGACTAACTTACATTAGAAAATACAAAAATAAAATTACACAATTATTAATCAAAACAATGCAATACTGTAACATGTTTAAATGGCGTGAAAAAATAAGCATGATGCTATAGATATAATGCTATGGATATTCTAAGATTTATCGGAGGCATTCGATTGCGTCAGCCATAATGAAACACTTATTATATTTATATTATGAAGAGCGCTCGTAGATTGATCTCAGTATCAGTAGAATTTAAGACGAGTTCAAAATGAAAACTTCTACGGAACCGATACCAATGGCACCATCCTTTTAATGATGGATGTGCCCCAAGGAACCATATTAGGACCACTGTTATTCTTCATTAAAAAATATTCTAGTTCTAACTAAAATCGGAGTGGAAAATCGATGTTCAAAGACCTTAGTTCCCCATGTATATCATTAATGGTGAGGAAACCACGAAATTTTAGAAGATTGCAGTTTAAAACACCAATTTACACTATCAAATTAGAATGCACATTAAGTTGGTTGGACACTTAGATAAACAAACTTGCTAGATGCACAATCACGAAGTAATATCAACCAAAAATACGTTGACTTATTGTTATATTTATGACATAAAATTATACATTACAATTTTGACCTTAACGCGTCATTACTGGGATTCAAAATCAAAAGCACAAGCATACTACTATGACATGTAGCAAGCGACGTGATTATGAATTAAATTGTGCCCAACTTACGGATGGGCAGAATTTTGTCGCGGACATATTTATAGTTTATTTAACAACATCACTACAACTCAACTCACCTATCCTTCATTGCTTCTTCTAACTCCTCATCAGAGAATAGTTTCCTTCTCTTCCTCGGCGTCCGTTCTTTCGGTTTGCAATGGTTACAGAACCAATCGCCTTCAGGTACTTTCTGTTAAAAAACAATAATAATGAATAATAAGCGTTGTGAGCGTTGGTGGATCATTGGTGTGGACTTATCCGATCGGGAGTACGCAGGTTCAAATCCCGACACGTACTAATGTGTTTTCGAATTTTCAAAGTTTTATGTACGTCTATCCGACGCTCATATGGTGAAAGAAAACATCGTGAGGAAACCTGCACACGCCTGCGAAGAGATTCAAAGGTTGTGCGTGAATTCGGCCAATCCGACCGGGCGCGCGTGGACGACTAAGGCCTATACACCCTTTACGGGTATGCTCGCGCCCTCGGTGGGGACGTTTAATGGGCTGCTGATGATGAACTTAGTAATAATAAACTTAGTAAGCGAGAATGTATAATATTGCAGGACAGCAAAAAGCCGTAAGCTAAAGAATGCAATTTCGAAGTACGTTCTTACGAAAATACCTTTTTTTTGTTTTGCCATATTTTTAAAGCAATAAACTTATGTATTTAGAGCAAATTGCTCAATACTGCCTTAGAGCAGAAAATCCTGGTCTGATTGCAAATGAGTCGATGTTGATATTTTAGCTATGTAGACATTTGTTGAGCATTTATCTATCTATTCAACCTACCGCAGTCCACTGCTGGACATAGGTCTCCCCCATTTTGGGCCAGATATCCCGGTCCTCCGCTTTTCTCATCCAGCCTCCACCAGCAACCTTTCGCAAGTCTTCGGTCCTTCGTTTTGTTGTGGATGTTACGTATAAATTATTACTATTAATTAATAGTCTTTGTAAGTAATCAATCAAACTTAGAATTATTGTTCGATTAGCAGCTATTTAGTCGTTACTAAATAGCTGGTAAAATATTATAACTAATATTTATTTTTTTATTTTATTTATTTATTTATTTGAACACAATTTTATATTACACACGAAAATTCAAAAGCGTTAACAGATACAGTAGTCTAGGACTGTGTTGTAGCTTTAGCACCCACCTCTAGCAGATGAGCGTTTCATATAAAGAAAATAACAAAACTATGCTACTACTGTAAGTGAACACATTACCTTTCCAGAAAATCCTGACTGTGAGCATGGAATCATAATAAAAATATACATTTGCAACCCCAAACGCGAATCGTGGTCTACAGAAGCATTAACTCAAAAGGTTTTAACTGAGAGACATTGCAAGAATTGTGTGCTTAAAAAAAACTATTTGTCATCTCTTCCTCCTAAAATAAGTTACACTTTTAGGTCATGCGTGTTACAGGCTGAAAGATTGTGTGTCAAGTAACCTCTAGTGCGAGTTATGTGATCTTTGTGTCATTATAGGTTGCTTGTTGTCTTAGATAAATAATAAACTAACCAGATGCGCAATCTCACTTAAAACGTGTCCGCGGCAATATTATGCCCATCTGTCAATTTGACAAAAATTTCATTCATAATTACGTCGCTCGCTTCATGTCATAGCGACATTATAGTATGCTCGGCCTTTGATTTTGAACCCTTTTATTTGCGCCTTAAGGTCAAAATTCGAATGAATAATTTTATGTCGTAAATATAACATCTGTCAACTTAAGTGTCAAGCGGCTCGGACATTTTTTTTTGGTTGATATTTCTTGTGCATCAAGTTAGTTTATTGTATATCTGAGACTACAGGGTGAATTTTGAATTATTGGCCTCCATTCGACTTATTATTGTACCATATAATGGAATGTTTTTAACCCATATAATGGGAACCTAAAACCATACAGATTTATCATAAAAGTTTTACAAAATAAATTATTCCAGTTCATTGAGCAATTCGATAATTTATTATAGCTCGTACTACTTTATTCGATAAAATATGTCGCAAAGTATTTTACATAATTATTAGGGTTAAAAAAAACGATTTTTGTATCAATAGACTTCCTTCATATTTGGGGATGTACTTTAAATTACTTATAATCAACGATCAGGGGGGTTACCACCATCTCTTAAAACAGTGTTACAATAATATTACTTCGTCTTTTCTAGTACAAAAATGCTGACGTATCATTATACTAATACTGTTTCAAGAGATTGCGGTAACCCCCCAGAGGTTCTTATTTTAAAAAATGCTATTATTCTCAATTTCACCCTGTATACGGCGTGTCATTGATAACACGTGAAATGCAAATCTAGTGTGCCTACGTTACAATGAAAGCTAGGACAGTAGATGACCAACCGTGAGCTTAGGCTTCAAGCAGTAGAGATGGTGTCCCTTGTTGCATCCGTCGCAGAGCAGCATATTGTCCGGGTCGGCCTTCCTGCGACAGACACGACAGCTGGCGTTCAGTATGGAGGCGGCCCACGCCACGCTCGAGTCCAGCGTGAACAGGTGGAGCACCACGCCGGCGAAGCTGCGACACTCCATAAGGGAAACTTCCCACCGCTCCAGGGCTTCCAGGTCGAGCGGCTTGTTTTTCGCTTCGCGGTCTTTACGCTCTTTGTCGTCCAGACCTGAATAAGGATCGTGTTATTTTTTATAGCTGTTTTAATTCAACTTTTAGGTCTATGTAAAATAAAATCATTTAAGCTTTGTATTTGGTTTATTTTTGTTAAGTTTGCCTTCCTTAATTTATGTTTAATATAAAAATATATTTAGTTAGTTTAGGAAAAAATAATTTAAAGATATACTTGTTTTTATGTTCGATTGTCGATTTACTCTTGTAATGGCAATTAACAACACAAAATGAATCGGTATTTGACTCTGCTTAATGTATGATGGAATTTTAATAAACAAATATTAAAACTTTTAACACCAAATAGATCATTTTTGAAATACCTATCTTGTGGACGTAAATATGAACAATATTTGAAATCGATAAGGAACAAAACTGGACGAATGAATTTTATCAACGGATGCATTCAGATACTCGAATTAGTTAAATCTAGACATGCTTTTTTTTTTTTTAGAAACTCAACAGCATATTTTAACAATCATGTCCTTAAACTATTAATGTAAACACTTAGCCAATAAAAGAGTTTCACAACATGTTATAGTAATAAGTAATTGACGTTTTTAGTAAGGTGATCGCGGCTGACCGAATAGGTACAAAACCTATTCGAGATGTCATCAAGTAGACAAAAAAAATACAAACTTTAATAATAATCATCATTCAAGTTAACAGTCAGCAATATGGTCGACAAAAAAACGTGTTTATAATAGCAAATGAAATTATCATTAATGAGAAAGGAGAAGAAACAACAAATTAACTCGAATTCAATCATCACTTAGCCACGTAGGTAGACTGGGTTTTTTTTATATTTTTTTTTTATTTATCTTACCAAACAGTTCCACACGTCCAAGTTCATAAATAAATATAAAAATATAAAACTTAGTTATACAATTAAGTAAAAGTACAAGTAAAGTAAACGCACATACACATGCACCCATCACCTTAGGTAGTCATCGTACATACATAAAGGTAAGTTCTAATAAATTCTAAATAAACTAAATTTTCTAAATAAACTTAATATGCCTGCGCCTCGGACCGCATTTTTGATTTAAGCTTTCTTTTAAATGGAGACTTAGTCAGGTGAAGGACATCAACATCGCTAAATTTTTTGTTGTATATTTCTGGCAGGCGAGTCATAACAGCGTTTCTACCGTAGTTAGTGCGGTGTTTGGAATACTTAGTAAGGGAGTATTTCTTGTTCGATACTTAGGGGCGCAAAAACGAATCTCAGCAAGGAGGTTGCAGCTATTTACTTTGCTATGTAATATATCATGCAGAAAATACATATCAAGTAGTTCACGGCCACTGTAGGGTAGAAGGCCATGTCTTAGGCAGTTCTCTTTGTAAGATCCTCGAAGGCATTTACCACTTCTATAGTGAAGGTGTTTCAAAAATCGACGTTGTATCCTCTCTAGTTTACTGACATGTACAGTATATTGTGGTGACCAAATGGGGCTGCCGTATTCTAGAATACTTCTGCAGTAAGCATAGTATAAATATTGAGACTATTTATATTTGAATGGTTTGCAAGTTCTAATGATAAATCCAAGATTCCTGTATGCTTTATTCGCTATATTATTTATGTGGTCTGAGAGAACCATTTTTGAGTCGAGAAAGAGAGAGAGAGAGATTTAATCTTTATTTTGACGTCAGATTTTCCAACCAGATTTAGCAGCAGTTAAAATACGTACAAATGGTAATATATAACTCACCAAGCGGACGCTTTATGTACTTGTGGTGGAAGGCTTGTTCCACTTGCAGCAGTGCGCTGGCCAGAGAGCGTACAACGCTTGCACTCGCCCTGGAAACACACGCAATAATTGGAACGTAAATAGAACCCACTGTTTTAATAAAAAATATATTCCTTTGCCAGTGAAATTAAAAGTTTCTTAAAATTAAAATGATATATAAATTAATTAACTTTTTTCATTTATTGACGACTACTCCCAAAAAATACTACTAACAAAAGACTTGCTGTCGTTTTGTTGGCTTCGTATAAAAAAATCAATGTATAATTCTTACTCTATCCGTGTCATCTATTGTATACGACAGTTCAACATGATTATTAATAACGTAATTTTGATCACGGAGGTTTTGATTTTAGTTTTTTTGTAAATATTTTATTGAAAATAGCTCATTTTGGGACCCAGTCTTTTCACATCTTTTTTCTGCTAGAATGGTTCTCCCTGCTTCAGCCTCACCTGACCCTTCCATATACTTAAAAATAATGTGTTTCATCATCAGCTCAGTTACATCCCCACAGATGAGGAAGAGTCTGCCCATAAAAGATGAATAGGTCTTAGTAGTCCACGCGGGCCAAGTGCGTATTGGCGAACATCACGCAAAACCCTTGAATCTCTTCGTAGGCGTGCGCAGGTTTCCTCACAATGTTTTCCTTCACCGTAAGAGCGTCGGATAAACGTACTGTTAGGCGAAAAAGAAACGACCAACGCTTCCCATCCCTAATCAATTGAAGAGTGATGTCACGTCACTAATATTTCTCTCTTGACATTAGCGTTGTACGCGGGAAACGTTCATATTGTAACACTAAGATTTAATCTATCAATAAATGTTACTTAAAGTTAAAGAATCATTTAATAGTACTTATAATTTCGAAAATACATTTGAGCCTTCGCCCTCGAGATCGGAAGGGAATCGTTCACACCAATAAGCGACCGTCGTTCAATGTGTTTAGAAGAGTTATTGCATGTAAGATGTCCAAACCTGTTAAGACCATCCTCTTCAGCGACGCGGGTCCCGTTGGCGCGCGGCACCTCTAGGTAGTAGCCGGGGTCGCGGTACTTGTTCTGAACTATTGGCTTCTCCTCGTTGTCCACACCTGTAAATAATAAATATTTAAATATCTATTGACATTCACACAGCCGAAGAACGTCGGTGGCACAATGGTGTGGACTGTCGCCCTCCTACCGGGAGGGCTGAGGTTCAAATCCAACACGTACCAATGTGTTTTCGAATTTTCCAAAAATATATGTACGTTATCCGACGCTCTTACGGTGAAGGAAAACATCGTGAGGAAACCTGCGAACGTCTGTGAAGAGATTCAAAGGTTGTGTGCGAGTCGTCCAATCCGCACTGGGCCCGCGTGAACGACTAAGGCCTATACACTCTATACGGGTAGGCTCGTGCCCCTCGGTGGGACGGTTTAATGAGCTGATGATGATGATTCACACAGCGCCTAGAATCATTTATTAAGACCAACTGCTTTTTATATTTTTGTATTTCCATAATAAATTACAAATGGGAAAGTGTTTCCGTTGGTCTGTCTTACACGACAAAATGGAGCGACGACAAGAAAAATAATTTAAACTAAACTAAATCTTAGAAAATCAATAAAGTAAGTAGATGCATAATTTCACTCAGGGTTCGCGGCGAAATTTCGCCCATCGCGTCAGTTGAGCAAAATTTTCATTAACAATCACGTCGCTCGCTACATGGCGTTCTGGCGTAGTGACATAGTAGTATGCTCAGGCTTTTAATGACGCGTTAAGGTAAAAATTACAAATGAATAATTGTATGTTATAAATATAACAACAAATAATAATAATAATAAGTTTTTTATTTGATAATAACCGTTAACAATGATCTCTTAGTCTAAACAATAAGAACAACTTAAATTAATTACAGATCACGTAAGAGTTTAGCGTTGGCAGCTGTACTAGTATACACTGTGTCACAGCTGTAAGCGTCTTATAAACGTATGTGTCAAGCGGCGCAGACACTTTTCGGTTGATATTTCTTCGTGATTGTGCATATAGTTTATTGATTATTTAAGGCGTAAATTGAAGAATTTTGACTTTGAGTTATAGTTAAGTAAATAAAATACCGGTCTTACCGTTGGGCAAGTTAAGTTGCCCATTGGGCAGGTGGTAGTCGTCTCTGTACTGGTGGTGGGGGCCCCACGTCAGGTACTCCGCTTGTTTGTCGTACCCTCGCAGCATTATCGTGCCACGCCATGCCTCCCGGTCCTGGGGGGAAGGAAAATCCTTAACACCGCCACATTTTTTTACCAAACATTTTTTTACAATTGTAAGTTCACGTTTGAGGCCTTGCCTGATGTTATGCACAATGCGCCTAGGATGGAGCACGCTTACCTATATAGAACTTATTCACTCTTGGGTTAAAGATCTCCAAACTGTACTTTTCGGGAAACACAAACTCCAGCAGCGAGTTCCCCAGATGGCGTTGTGAGAATGTCAATGAATGTTTATTTATTAATTACTGAAAAACTTTATAATAAATTATAGATATTTAGTGACATTCACACAGCGCCATCTAGCCCCAAGTTAAGTGTGAAGCCTGTATTATGGGTTACTAAACAACGGATAAACATAGTTGAATAACATTTTCTTTGTAAATACATATATATTATACATAGAAAACACCCAGACCATTACAATCAGACATTTCATGCACACAAATGTTTGTACTGCCCGGGGATCGAACCCGAAACCCTTGGTTTAGTAGTCGACATCTCAACCGCAACACCAAATGGGTCGTCAATAATGATCGATTATATATTAAACTATGCATTATTAATATTATATACATCAACGTGCGTACCTTATAAAATTATTTACGTATATGTACGCGGGATACCTGTCAGGTCAAATACAATTAGCCCTAGTATATTAGCTCCACATACCTTGACCTTGAGCACCCCGAGGCATCCGTGGAAGATCTTCTCCTCGAGCTCGAGGATGTGGTCTCGCAGCGACAGCTCCAGCGCTTCTCCCACCGAACAGTCGCTCGGTACTGACAGCGACGCTGGGGGACGACGCGTCCGCGTCACCGGCACTGGTGGGGCCTATACAACACGTATAACAGTCGATAAACTTATGTATCTGTTATAAATAAGTTATATGTACGTCGCTCTCATTTTTGCAGTGCTCTTTCTGGGTGTCACGTGATCAATGTATCTACGGCTTTATTTATGTAACACCAATGCAATACCATGTGACTAGCAAATATATATATATATATAGTATATAATTTTTGTAAGCAACAAATTGTACTGGACGGTCAGGGAGCTCACTTGATACTGATAGATCATCATGACAGAGCGGGATTAATTTTTCTGAATCCCGATTTTCCATCAATGCCGCACTGTGCTCATCATCTAAGACAACAAATCAATCATGGAAGTCAGCCAATAAAATATGTTATTAAAATAGCTTCAGAACCTGAAAAATTATCCTACTGATAAAATAGTCAAAATTAAATGTGTATTCTCCGTTTTCCCAATCGGGAGAAACTGTAACATATATAATATTTAGAGCGAAACTGGATTTTTCCCCAGTTTCACATAATGTAAATATCGAGGGAAACTGGAAATACATAACTATTTTTACCGATCTGGGGAAAAGCGGTCAGAGGAAACTGGAAATAGACGAATTTTTACAACTCGTCTATTTCCAGTTTCAACAAAATATTAAATAAGCCATTGTATTTACCGGCGCGACACTGGGATTGAGCAGGTGTAGCGGACACTGCTTGATATATTCGAGGATATGTTCCCGGTCCAGCTCGAGCGCCTGCCGCAGCTCCGTCTCGCGTGTGCCGCGCTTGTTCAACGCCTGGATCAGCGCCTCCAACTGTTCCGCAGTATGGTACACCTGCCAGCTGGGACGGTCGCTCTGTATGGAAGGATGGATTGTTTATGAACTATCTATTCAACCTATCGCAGTCCACTGGTGGACATAGGTCTCCCCCATTTTGCGCCAGATATCCCGGTCCTCCGCTTTTCTCATCCAGCCTCCACCAGCGCACCTTTCGCAAGTCGTCGGTCCATCGGGCCGGAGGGCGTCCTACGCTACGCTGTTTATGAACATTTAGATTAAAATACTTGATGTGTACCTGACTTTATACATTATTTAAGAGTATGTATGTTTTCTAAAGAACAATAAAATTTCAAAAGAATGCATGTTTTATATGTGGCCGGCTCGAACAAAGTAATACCACGGCCTCGTAGAAATCCATCGTGCAACTGTTTAAAATCGGTATATTTTATCGTTAAATGTTTTTACACAATTTTTTGTGATTCCTAATAAAAATAATCACTGGAATAAATATACTGTAATGAAGGCGTTGTTTTACAAATTTTCTGTTTTCCCTTCATCAAACCCTGGCTTTCTTATATTTTTCTACTTACTTCTTCTTCTTTCATATTCTCTATATTCTACTATATTCTTCTTTTATATTCTCTACTTTCATACCTTTGAAGTATCCTCTTTCCAACCAAAAAAATAATTATTAAAATCGGTTCAAAAACGACGCAGATATCCGCGAACAAACATAAAATAAACATACATACTGTCGAATTGAGTAACCCCTTTTGGAAGTAGGTTAAGGTTAAGGTCGGGATCAATATTTATTCACAATACGCATACGCTTAAAATACAAGTATACACAAATATATAATTATCACACTTATAAAAAAAGTCATTCTACATACCTTGCCGTGTACCGGACAATTTGTTTGGTCCCCAGAGCAGACCAGAAGGTCTTGGGGCGAAGGCACCGGCAATATCCCATTGACGCTGCCCAAAGGTTTTTTGGGCGAACCACCGCGTGAGTTGCCGCCCGACTCGTTCTCCTTATCACTGCTTGCTGTAAACCACACAATATTGTTTAATATCACTACAAACTATAAAACAAAATCGCTTTTTCTGTCCCTATATCCCTGTATGTAATGAGCGTCGGTGGCTCAATGGTGTGGACTGTTGCCCGACCTCGAGGGCTGAGGTTCAAATCCCGTCACGTACCAATTTTTGGAATTTTCAAAAATATATGTACGTTATCCGACGAGCTTACGGTGAAGGAAAACATCGTGAGGAAACTTGCGCACGCCTGCGAAGTGATTCAAAGGTTGTAAGTGAAGTCACCCAACCCGCACTGGGCCTATACGGGTAGGCTCGTGCCCCTCGGTGGGGACGTTTAATGAGCTGATGATGATATCCCTATGTATGCTTAAATCTTTAAAACTGCTTAACAGATTTTGATTTGTTTTTTATGTGTGATTGAAGAGGAAGTTTTATATGTATAATAGCACCCATTAAATAATGAAGAAATACTGTTATTTTTGAGTTTTACCTGTGCGAAGTCGGGGCAGATCGCTAGCACCGTATAAATGGGCTCTTTCCTTTTTACTCTTTGAGAAGCTCTTACGTCGGCGGCTCGCCGGTGTGGACTGTTGCCCTCCAATCTGGAGGATGCAGGTTCAAAACCCGCCACGTACCAATAAGTTGGAAATTTACGTATTTAAATAATGGGTAGGTGTATCTGACCTGGTTCCGTCTCCAGCAATTGTGACACGTATGCGAGGGTGTCGCGGTGGCGGTGGCGGTGGTGGGGATGGGGGTGGGCTTGTCCCGGCACGGACCGCGGGACTCGGCGCCCGCCTCCACGAACACGCCCGCCACGCGCTGGTTCACCCAGTACCGACGGTACCCGCGGTCACACCCTGCACACAAACAATTTGTAGCGACATACTACGGCGGCCTGTCTGTATTTAAAATTTAATTATTAATAATCATTTCGTAGCGAACGACGTACTAGTGCATGAACTATCTGTATTTATAATGTATTTCCACACGAGTAAACACAGCACCGAAAGAGTTAAGGGAACATAACAAAATTTATAAATTCTTATAATAAACACAAAATATCTCACGTGTTAATTTCTTGCCTCGGACGACAAAATTATGAAGCAGTTACCATCGAATTATTCCCGAGCTATATGACCTGGCGACCTTCAAGAAGAGAGCGTGTTCCTACTTTACAGGCCATTTATTTGCCCCCTGGTAATGCAAATGTACATGGGCGAAGGTGTCGTTTACCATCAGATGAGCCGTCGGCTCGTTTGCCCGCTATCACATAAAAAACATTAGTTTGCTTTGAAATTTGTACCCTTTTAATGACGTGAAAAGGTCAAAATTTCAATGAATAATTTTGTCATAAATATAATAATAAGTCAACGTATGTGTCGTTCATTTTTTGGTTGATATTTCTTCGTGATAGTGCATGTGGTTAGTTTATTATTTATCTAGAACATACATAAATAAATAACATTATAAGTTTTGCTCATCTTAATAATTTTTCATTTCATTTCATTGAATTAATTTTTTTTGTGTTATTGCAGGGATGCCCCAACAATAACACTAGGAAAACGCTTTTTACTTTTGCTATGCTGGGTTGGGATGTAAAGGACTACAGCAGACATTTGAAATCCAACTAGCCAAACGAAAATTAATTTATTACAAGCAAAACACCTTTCGACTTTTTTCGTGTTTGTATCTACATGAATTTTGATTCATTTTGAAAAAATAAATATATATATTAAGTCGTTAACAAGAGCTAGTCCGCCTTTCACACATAATTCAGAATATTACTTCTAGCAAATGAAACTCACCTAGATAAGTAGTATAATCGAACAACTCCAACTGCAACTCTTTCATTCTCTTCTCGTACTCGTGCCGTTTGTGCTCGTTCTCTTTGTTGATCTTCTCTATAGCCTGCTTTGCTTCTTCGTCCACGGCCTTCGCCTTCTCTCCTGTCAACTTCTGTTCTTCCTTCTTTGCGGCGGCTTCCTTTTTACTTCTTGCCTCGCCGCGACCACTTGGACCTCGCGTTTGCGCTCGTTTATCTGTGTAAATTTGTTATAAATAAGGTAAATATTAATTGCCAAGTGAAAGATGAATATTGTATGAAAAAATCATTCTACATTGATTCAATAAGAAGAATATTTTTATACATGTTCTTTTTCTGATAATTCATTAAAGTTTTATCTTTTTGAGCATTATACACGATAAAATATTAAGTCTTAAACCTAATAATGGCTTAAGTTGCCCTTACTGTGGCTCTAATTGCATTTTTTCTATCATTTCTATGGCATCTAAGTACTTCGTAAAAATCTACTAAAATATATTAAAATGCGTTACCGTTAGAGTCCTCAAAGCTTGCTTCGTATTTCTCAGCTCATCAAGTTTTTCCTCGATGATATCCCGTACGTTGCGTAGGTCAAAATCTGGTTCATCAGGCACTGCAGCACCAGAAACTTATCCTCTGCGAAATAAGAACAATTACTATAGAAAACTGTATATTTTTAGAAATATGAAAACTTATGTCGAACAAAAACTTATATCATATACACGTCAAATTAAATCAAAATTCTTTATTTGCTAGAATACACAACCTTAACTTCTACTACTAATTTTGCGGAACTGAAATTAGGGCTGACTTGGGTAGTGATATCATCCAAATTAAGGTTCAGCCATTAAAGGATACACCGAGGAGAAATAAAACTGTTGTAAAGGAGAATATAAGTTAGCCTTCCTTTGATTAGACATTCATTGTTAATATGCAGTGTTTTTACCGTTATTTTAACAATCATTTAAAGATTTCATATTTACTGAGTAGAACTTTGGATATTATTTCGGAAAGACATCGCTTTAGCCAGGTGCCTTTCACAGCTCACCGGTTAATTGGCGAACACATCGCTCTCAGCCCAAAAGAAATGCAACGAGCTTAAGGGCGTCGGGCGTGGGACACGAATCGCGGCTTGTGGGTTTTCAGGAGGGTGTAGGAACGGTGACTATGCAGAAGCATGTCGTGCTATTATTACACGTGTACCTGGTGGGGTGACTGCCACCACCATGAGTGAAGAGAGACACGTACGTCACGCGACGAGTGCGTTATTTGTTATTTATTTGATATTGAATCGTAGTGTGTATCATATATAAGCTTCCGTGCGGGAGTTTTGGACGGTAATGAGGTCGTTAGATAGTACACTATTGGTAGTCTATTGATAGTAAGGCAAAAGTAAGTAAATCGACTCAGTCAACTCGCGTTAATTCGAACAACAGCGATTCTTAAAATATTACGAATTATTGTGTGCTTGAAACATAGACTTATAAAAAATACCAGACAGAGTGTCCCTAAATAAAAGCTGTGTACCGAATTGACAGCTGCTGTCTATGACTGAATGAATTTAGGGATACCAGGCTACTATACCTTTATTTGCCCTAAAATAAAATATGAAATACATATTTTAATACTTTAAATATAATAAGTCCATGTATATAATGGCTAGAAACAAATAACGAACTGAAGGTTAAATCTAAAATTGGAACACAATTTTGGAGTCCCCTTATTTCCAATAAAATTTACAACGAGTTATTCATTAATACATATTTTAACTTTTGAGGAATTGAATGCTTAGCAACACGTCGATATCCTTTTTTAGTTAAATAAATGTCTTTCTTATCAAAACGGTAACTGCAAATAACGCTGTGCAATAAATATAAAAATTACAATTTCCCATATTTTGGGTAATTTCCTGAAGTATATGATAGCAACCACCCTATATGGGTAGGCTCGTGCCCCTCGGTGGGGACGTTTAATGAGCTGATGATGATGATGATACGATAGGCGGGGGCGGGTACGTACCGAGCGCGAGGTCGGCGACGTGTGCCCGCGCGAGCGCCTGCAGCGTGTGCGGCCGCGCGAGCCGGAGCCGCAGGCGGGGTCCGAGCGGCTGCTGTACCGCGGGGTGGCGGGGGTGGCGGGGGCGGCGGGCGGGTAGTACCGAGCGCGAGGTCGGCGACGTGTGCCCGCGCGAGCGCCTGCAGCGTGTGCGGCCGCGCGAGCCGGAGCCGCAGGCCGGGGTCCGAGCGGCTGCTGTACCGCGGGGTGGCGGGTGGCGGGCGGCGGGGCGGGTACGTACCGAGCGCGCGAGGTCGGCGACGTGTGCCCGCGCGAGCGCCTGCAGCGTGTGCGGCCGCGCGAGCCGGAGCCGCAGGCCGGGGTCCGAGCGGCTGCTGTACCGCCGGGGGTGGCGGGGGTGGCGGGGGCGGCGGGGGCGGGTACGTACCGAGCGCGAGGTCGGCGACGTGTGCCCGCGCGAGCGCCTGCAGCGTGTGCGGCCGCGCGAGCCGGAGCCGCAGGCCGGGGTCCGAGCGGCTGCTGTACCGCCGGGGTGGCGTGGCGGGGGCGGCGGGGGCGGGTACGTACCGAGCGCGAGGTCGGCGACGTGTGCCCGCGCGAGCGCCTGCAGCGTGTGCGGCCGCGCGAGCCGGAGCCGCAGGCCGGGGTCCGAGCGGCTGCTGTACCCGCCGCGCTGGTGGTACCGCCACGTGGCGCACCGACTGCCCGCCGCGCCGCCAGACGACAACAGGTGCAGCCTGACACACACACACACACACAAACATTTACTAGCCATTCCCCACAGTATACACTTACTTCAAAACAAATTTTATTAAATAGCTTTTATTATAATAAAATTCCGATTAGTGAATCGGTGGCTGATTGGTGTGGACAATTCTCCCTCCTACCGGGAGGGCTGAGGTTCAAATCCCGCCACGTAACAATGTATTTTCGATTCGATCCGATGCTCTTACGGTGAATGGAAAACATCGTGAGGAAACCTGCGCACGCCTGCAATGAGATTCAAAGGTTGTATGTGAAGTCGTCCAACCCGCACTGGGCCCGCGTGGACGACTAAGGCCTATACACCCTATACAGGTAGGCTCGTGGCCCTCGGTGGGGACGTTTAATGAGCTGATGATGATAATAAAATTCGAATAAACAACTGCACAGAACCAGGATATCTTGAACAGAATGGGAAGAACATTTTTTTTTAACTGACTTACTGACAGTAATAGGGTCCAAGGGTGTCGTACATCTTCGGTTAGTTTATTGTTCATGTAACATGTATTCACAACCAGTCCGAACCAGTTATTTTAATTCTGTTATCCCATTCCCCTTTAACCAATTCTTTTGTCCGATGCGCGGAGCACTAACATAATATTATAATAATTTAATTACAAAATATTCTTAAACTAAAAAGAATACGGACCATGAGTCTGTAGATGTAATTTTAATAATTAAAAAAGAAAACAGTCCGAACCAGTGCTAGAATTATTGACTATCATCAGTGTTCTGTATGGAGCTAAATTGAACAAATATGTTATCATTCATTGAACACATACCTGAGTACTTCGCTGACGGTAGTGGGGTCCAAGGGCAGCTTGCTGAGCGGCGTGCCGAGGTACGTCTGCGGCCACTTGCTCGCCGCCGTCGCCAGCTCCACCGCGCGACCCATGCCTATGTCGCTGTCCTCTTGCACTTCTACAATACAATTTTTAGGTTTATAAGCGAGGTATCAATAATCACGAGCGCGTTTAAAATTATAATTTATATGTTCTATCTATCTATTGAAACTATCGCAGCCCACTGCTGGACATAGGTCTCCCCCATTTTGCGCCAGATATCCCGGTCCATTGTAATTTATATGTCATTATAAGCAGACCAGCACAATCAATGCGCCCATTGATAATGTTATACAAAAATAGGTCATCTGATACGATTCTATGACTCTCTAAACTCTGAAGTTTAAAGAAATCCAGCCGCGATATCTAGGAAGTCTTTTGGCCATCATACCCTGGAAGGACACATGCCAAAGAATATTAAATACTGACATTCACACAGCGCCATCTAGCCCCAACCTCAGCATTAGTATGTAATATAAAAACTAAACAATGGATAAACTTATTACCTTTTTTTTGTAAATACATACATATTATACATGGAAAACATCCAGACCAATACAAATAGACATGTTTATGCACACAGATGTTTGTTGTACCCGGGCGTTGAACCCGGAACCCTTGGTGTAAAAGTCGATATCTCAACCATTACACCAAATGGGTCGTCGAACTACTACAGCACATAAATAACAATAACTATATAATGTGTCATGGGGCTCAGACATTTTTTGGTTGACCTAGTTAGTTTATTGTATATCTTAGCTAAAAACCTTATAAATAAACTCATTCACACTTCTGCATAATGTATTTTTTGACGACCCATTTGGTGTTGCAGTTGAGAGGTCGGCTGCAACACCAAGGGTTCCGGGTTCGATCCCCATTACAAACAGCAGTACAAACATTTGTGTGCATGAACATGTCTGTTTGTAATGGTCTGGGTGTTTTCTATGTATAATATGTATGTATTTACAAAAAAAAATGTATATAAGTATATTTATCCGTTGTTTAGTACCCATAATACAACTTAACGATTAACTTAATAATAATAACTCTTGTGAAATACATAGTACAATTAAAGTACAACTGTCTACGGTATAAATATATGATATAATTTTTTGTTGTTGTTGAAACTTGGGACTAGATGGCGCTGTGTAAATGTCAGTGGATATTTATTTATATTTATTTCTCAGAGTACCCCGTGGACATGAGCGTCACTGTCGTATTAAACATCTGTTTTATATCCCCAAATGTAAAACGTCTTATTGTAATAATATTTTATAAAGCGTGCCTGCAGACTATACAATGATTGTAGTGAACTGTCAGATATTGATATATTTTGCTATACAATAAACTTGATAAAAAAAGCCTTTGATTCCTGATTTTGGCTTGTCCTGCAATCTGTTCATTTTTGTATTCCTATCTAAATAACGGATTATAAATTTACCGAATGACCAATTAAACCTTCATTATACCTAATAATTATCATTGTACAAGTACATTACACTAATACTAATTCGGAGCTAAGCTCAAATTAATTTTGATTAAAGAAGGAAACTATAGGTCTGTTTGTAACAACAATATATGTAGAAACTAATGAAAATGTATGACCGTTTGTTTTCTAAAAATAAATAAAATAAAAAAAAATTAATTTATAGTATTGCATAACCAAACATAGCAATCAGACTAATAAAACTCACCAGTAGACTCCTGAATGCCCCCAGTCTCGTTGTACTCCTCCGCCTCGTCCTCTTGCAGCGAGAATATCGTCGTGAGGAACATCTGCACCAGGTCGCTGAACGCTCCCGCGTGCTCCTTCTGCGTCAGCGCCTTCCTGAACGTCTCCAGGTCCAGGTCGTTGTGGAACACGTCCTTAGTCTTCAGCACGTCCGAGTACACGAACACGAACTCGAGAACCGAGAGGAAGTCGCCGAAGTGCTTTTGTGGTATACCCTCGATGTCGATGGGTGTGCCTTTCGGTAGGATCTGGTGGAGAATGGTTTTTTTAGTATTTTTTTGTAGGACGCTCTGTATTGTGAGTGAAAGAAGCATTATGTCATCTCTAGCATACTGTGGTGGTTGACAGCCCAGTCAGCTGTGAACGTCGACAGTGAGTGGGCACGTACGTCTAAGAGCCGACAATTTATATTAAAGGATATACTACACGCTCACCTGATGGTAAGTGACATGCCTGACCATGACAAAGTGACATTGATTGAGACCAACAACTTATAAACAGTTATTATTCTCCATCAATGCCGCACTGCGTCCGACACCCGAGACAACAGATGTTTCGTCTCTTATACCCGGTAATTTTACTAAAACTTTTAATTTTACGGAACGATGTCTGGCACTGCGGTGGTACCGACGTAGACGACTCAGTACCGAGTCTACCACCTAGTTTACTTAAAACCTTGAAGTTATTAAAGACCTTGTATGGGCTGCTAACATTTGACTGATGTGATGGACTACCACCATGACCTAGTCATGATGTTATGAAGTTATACTTCAATGCAATGCCAACTTATGCACCATCTTTAATGTTACTTCTGTCATATATTTTTTTTATTTCTCAAATACTGTTCCAAAACAGAAGTGACAAATATAATTACACAATATTCATGTCTATAATTTCCATAACATAAAAATAAGGCCTTCGTAAATATGAATTCATTTCACGAAACTTGCAGGCAGGTTGCAAAATATTCAAACTTAGTTCATGGTTTTTACTACCGACTAGTGGTGGGCGACAGTCTTGAATGTCGATAAATGGCTTTTACCAAATACAAACGTAATAGAAGGAAGAATTTATGTATCAGTACTTTGAGTTATCATTGTCTTTATAGATACCACAACATCCTACCTTATGGTCCTCAAGTTCAAGATCATCTTTGACCTTCTGCCACTCCCTTGAGGTACGCCTGTAGGCGTGCTGTCTTCTCTTTCTTCTTTGCCTTCTCTTCTTCTTTGCGCTGCCGCATCTGATCTTCGGCACGACGCATCTTCTCTGCCAACTCTTGAGCGCTTTTCTTGGCGGCTGGATCGCCTGCTACTTTGGCTTTTGGAGCTGAAAATTGATGATTTTATAAGATTTTTTTTTATAATCAGATTAGATAAGGTCCAAACATACTTCCTTTCTCGAATCAAGATAACTTCACCAGACAACGTACAGCCAGTACGTCCTGTATAAAAACTACCGCGCCTGCCAATGTCCGATTATACACACTGGACCCGTGTGACGCTTTACAGTCCAAAGCTCCCCAATTATATAATTCATATGTTACTCGTATTATTTTAATTATCTTAGTGATGTATTTAAAAAGTATTGAAAGGCAGTCATTTTTCATATGCACAGATAATAAAAGCAATATTATCATTCATTTTAATAATCTTCTATTATTTTTAATACGAAAATTTTATACTCAATGGTGAGGACTGTCACCCTCCTATCGAGGAGGCTGAGGTTCAAATACCGTCACGTACCAATGTGTTTTAAAATTTTCGAAAAATATATGTACGTTATCAGACGTTCTTACGGTGAAGGAAAACATCGTGAGGAAACCTGCGCACGCTGGGAAGTGATTCAAAGGTTGTGCATGAAGTCGTTCAATCCGCACTGGGTCCGCGTGGACGACTAAGGCCTATACACCCTATAAGGGTCGTGCCCCTCGGTGGGGACCCTTAACGAGCTGATGATGATGATTTTAATACAATGTTAGGTCAATTTAACTAATTGAAATAATTCAGATTTCTATGAACTTACTTAATTATTATATTAATATAGAGGCAACACATACCATCTGACTTATCAGTTTTCTTAATAAACTTGTCCATAGACTCCTGTCTTCCCTTCTTGTCTGGGCTGGGTTTCTTTGCAGACTTGGTCAGCTTAGATGTCGAGCCCGGTTTGTTGTTGTTCTTCGACGCCGGCGGGGACAGGATCGTATTCATCAGCTTCTTAGACGACGGGAACTCAGGCGGAGAGCCCGTAAATATTTGGTCAAAGTTCACTTTGGCTATATTGTACTTATCCAGTGCTGCTTTCTGTGGAAATCTTTCATTCTTAGTGTCTTGAGTGAAACACTACATAACGTTTTTTTAATTATTTTTAAGACTATTCTAATTCAATGAAGTTCAGGATTGATTCTGAGTAACTCTGATAGGAACATAGTAATCATGTCTGCGAGAGGTTAAGCATTAACATTATTAAGTTATAATATATCTCATTAAAAACATAAAAACATACCTCAAAATCACTATTACATATATTGAACCTTATGACAAATTTAATAGGATCAAAATAATTTAAAGAAACCAAGCTATTCCATATACAAAATAATTATATCGGAATAAAAATACAAATAAGTTATTTGATTATTACCCATACCTTAATACCAATGATCCCGCCGAACTGCTGTTCTACAAATTGCTTAAGGAACAGTCGATTTTGTCCTTAGTATAGATGCCCTTGCGCCGGCGCACGCGGTCGTGAGGCGCGGTGCCTATCTGGCCCGCGTCCGACGGCTCGGTCCCCTCAAACTGTTCCACTTCATAGCAATAAGCAGCAGCGGGAATTATAACTTTACTGTAATCAACACAGATTATGTATGAAAATGAGAAGTGTTTATTCAGTTTAGGTCCTTACAGAACACTTATGAAAGTTTTATTATTGAAATGTCAAAAATTTATGACATGCGGGTATACTATACATAAAATTACTGAAACAAACTTTAGGCCCATATTCTAGAATGGACTCAAGTGTTTATCTTTACTTAAGAGTTAGAAAGGGATGCCGCTATATATTGTATAGAGACAGGGATATGCTGTCTAACTATGCTGAAAACTAAATTTATTAGGTGTCTCACACCTCCTATAATATGGGCCTAAAATTAAAATACATTATATTTCTATGCAATATGTTCAATTAAGTAGATTATAATTCAATTAATAAGTAAAAAATGTTATGATTTGAGTGAATTAATCTTGTTTCTAAGTTTCAGGCACTATAGATGATTGGAATCTACTATCATCCTTAAATCATGGAATCTATATATTGCTGTGGTATATAATTTTGTATGTCATGTAATTATTTTAGTACAAATAGGTAAATGGAAGTACAAAAATAAAAATTATTTTTTTGAAGATTCATTCGCTATTGGAATAAACAGAATATGATATTTACACCATATAGGTATTATTAAAAAAGACAGATGTGAACATATGTATTAATGATTTAGCTGCTTAAGCCCCATTTTAATTATAAAGAGCAAGTGTAGTGTATATAATTTGGCATTAAAAAACTGATGAAGAATTGAAGAAAAAAAAGTCTATTGGAATAAGATTACAATCAACAATATAAGATTTCTTAAGTTATTCATGTTCTGCAATTAATTGTATTACAATAAGGTATGTATTTATTAATAATAATATTTAATTTGAGTTTATTATTTAAACAAATTGATTACTAACCTTCCTGGTTGTTGTTTTGTGCTGTGACTGATAAGACATGTGCCTCTCGCCACAAGTTACCTTCTAAGCAAGATTCTACAGTCTCACCAACAAAATATCGCTCCCTAACAAAATTAAATATGTCTTCTGCCATCTCAGCAAATGAACATCTCTTGGTCTTTGTTGCCAGGTACAGAATAGGTATACGGAGCTCCATAGGGAAGTCCTTCAACAGCAACCTTGCTGCTTTCTCACTCTCAAGGGCCTCAGCATATGTCAAATTGTTCTTTCCTGTCATCTCACATGTCCACACCATGGAGTTGACCAAAATGATCCTCTCACAGTATTCCCTATAAACAAAAAATTGACAATAGATAACTTATTGCACTTAAAACGCGTTACGGATCATCGGAGACGCGAGACATTGTGTCATGCTAGCCTAATTACGCGGCCTGACGCACGGTCCCAAAGTTCTCATATTGATAACTAGATAGTTTTGTAGAAAACCGCAAAAATTGCGCGAATTTTACATTTTAAATGAAACTTACTCATAGTCCTTAAATATCTCATCGGTTAACTCGCAGTGAAACACCTCATCGTCATCCCGAAGATTTCCGATACCGTCGATTTCTCAAAGGCTTTTTTTCAACAGAGGCATGTTAGGAGTTCGCGGGTCACTTCGGTGGGAAAACGATTTTCGGTTATTTTGCAATGTACCACAGGTAGAATTACAGTTTTTTGCACGGCGCATCGATTCGTAAATTCTTTAAAATGAAACATTAGATCATTAATTACATTTAAGATTAATACGAGTGAAAATTGTTGCGTGGTTTCGGTTGACAAGCCAAAAAACGGCGCTGGGGCGCTTCTTTTTACGCCAGAAACATATGAACTGGGTTACCGCCTAGACAAAAACTACTAAATAGTAGAAAGACATCAAGAAATCATTTAATTTCATTTACTTGATATAACATGAATTGTTGTACTTACTAGCATAAGGTTACTTTGGCTGGGCCCTGTAGGTTACAACGGAAGCAGTAAACACTGCCAATTAGTCAAAGGTATTTTTTCACAATAACACCTAAAGGATGTAACTGCAATTAAAGCAGCTGTGGCTATTGAGGTGCAAACCACCTGGGTCATTTCAAATTACGCCTAGGTTAATTACTTTTCTTTCTTTCTTCAACCTGTTGCAATCTATTGCTGGAAAGAGGTCTCCCCCATTTTGCGCATGATATTCCAGTCCACTGCTTCCCTCATCCAGCTTCCACTAGCAATCTTTCACAAGTCGTCAGTCCATTGGGCCAGAGGGCCTCCTACGCTACGCTTACCAAAACGCAGACTCCATTCTAGAACGTAAGTGAACGCGCGGGCAAAAAATAGCAAAACATAGTTGTTGAAGACGGTGCTAGTGCCTTTATATTTTGATTTTAACGGGCCAATAGTCTGATTGGTCAGTAATGCACCCACTCGTGCCCGCTTTTTCCTGCCCTGTATTGTAGTAACATCTCATTTTAAACCCATTAAAAGGGACGGATTAAAGAGTTACCAATAAAACTTAAAAGTGCTTTTCTCCAAAATTACAAAAATATTAAATGTGACTTTGTTTCACCGAATTTACATATAAATAAAATTGAAATATCTGTTTGTAATATTGAAATAAAAGTGTTTTTCTTCATGCATATGAATATGTATACGGTACAACTATCTATTTCTACCGGGTAATCGCTGAAGCGGCTCGATGGATGTAGACGGGACTTTTATTTTAGACAATACTTTTTTTTTGAAAATAAGTTTTAACGCGTGGTGGTTTTTTAAATTTTAGATTATTCTTTCCTGCAGGAGAAGATCTTATAACGTGGGTAATACCGCGCAAAACAGCTAGAAAATAAATATATATATATACATTCAAATAGTAGTATTTCATTAGAAACAATATTTAACATGGTACCACTGGATTTAGTTGCGTTCGTCTTTTTAAATTCATTCAGCTGACAAAATAATAATAAATAGTAATTTTGTGAATGCATATTTCAAATGTCAAAGTCAAAAAAAGTCAAAACTCAAATCGCAAGAATATTCGTCGAAGTTCGAACCAATTTTTTTGCGGTACTTAAAGATAAAAGTTACATGTTGATTTACTAAATGTATACCAATAACTCTGTTAATTTAGAAGACGTTGTGAATATAAAATTGTAGACAAAATGCCGAAAGAGCAATATAGAGAAACTTATGTTGGACGTAAAATGTAAGTCAGGTTATGTTTACATGGTCATATGGAAATAATTTCAAAAGTTTTACATTAATATTACAGATTTCTATCGTTATTGTTATGCGAAAGTGTAATAAATGATGGACATTGTATAGGATCGTACATTGAATAAGTCTCATTATATTTTATGTTTACTATTTTGTATAAAAAGCTAGTTCAGTTACTTTTTATATTAACCAGTATACTGTGTATGTTATGTAATTTTTGTTGGTGTATATATAATTTTATTTGTTTTACAGTTCCCATGTTACTTTCAATGTGGATAGTCCATCTGAAATTCAACAGGCAGCACACATTCAAGTGGTAACTAAAAGTTGTATGCACAAGATGGACGAGAGTTCCTGCACCTTATGGAGTACTTGATCGGCGAATGGTAAAGATTATATTGTGAATATTTATTAACATTTGGGTGGCAGAAGTTTATTCAACTAATGCATCAGAAGCATCTAGCTTTAAGTTGAAACTTGTTACAACAGACAATTCAAATTTCCTTGGTTTGAATATATAAGTGATTTGGTTGCTCTCCATTCTACTTTAAATTTCATGAACATCACTCACTGCCATGTGATTTCAGTCCTTGTTCATCAATCTATGCCTTAAAAACAACTAAACATTTCACATATTTCAGGGCACCAATCAAAAAGATGCTAACTGTGAAACATGTGGACTTGGTCTCGCAGAGTGTGTTGGCCACTATGGTTACATTGAGCTGGCACTGCCTGTGTTCCATGTGGGCTACTTTCGCTCCATCATCACAATTCTCCAAAGTATATGTAAAGTGAGTATGTAAAAAAATACATGAAGGACTTTAAAATTATTATGTGTTGTTATTGTTTTTTCATGTGTGGGGGGTGGAGTGGTGGCCTAAGGGTCTTGCGGAAACTATTGAGAAAATAAAATAAGTAACACCTTTGAAACAAAATAGAATGTTGGTTAATAATTGTGTAAGTTATGCAAGTCACCTTATAGGTGACATATATACCTCAGTCTTGAATACCTCAAAAAGCACCTTAAGTATTGATCCTGGCTAATATCTTGTATAGTATTTGAATGGTGTTTGGAAGAGGTAGGTTACTGTCCAATCCCTCAATAGCCATGTTGTGTCTTGTTTTTACCTGAAACACCAAGTTGTTGTGTGCAAAGTAAATTATACTCCTTTAGTGCAAGAAGGAGCAGAAGTTGCCAATTTTTTTTTATTTACAGGAATGTGCCAAAGTTATGTTACCTGAAACACTGAAAAAGTCTTACCGGCGAAAATTCCTCAACCCAGAGCTGTCATATTTGCATAAAAAAAGCCTCCGCACTGCTGTGCACAAGAAAGCCAAGACTTGCACCAAGTGCCCCTCGTGTGATGCACTCAATGGCATGGTGAAGAAAAGCGCAGCAGGCAAGTTGTTAAAATATACAATCCGTTATATTTTTTTAAATTTATGATGGGCTCACTCTCGAGCACAGACTATCCTAGTAGAAGAGACATGCTCTAAGATGGAGCGAGCTTGCCCAGAAAAAGCCTATTCATTTTTTTGAATGCCACAGGGTTGTATGTGGCCGGAAACACAGAGGCAGGCAGATCATTCCATTCATTTGTAGTACGCATAATGAAAGTAGAGGCGAAACGCTTAGTCCGAATATGGGAACATCAACTACAAAGGGAAGAAATTTTACAGATCGCCTTGATGACCTATGGTGACATATTATAAATGTTAAAATTAATAACACTAATAAATTTTCTGTTGTATACAGGCATATTGAAGATAGTTCACGAGAAGTACCGAGCAAAGAAGTCCACCGATCCCATGGTGAGACGAGTGTTGGCGGAGTTCAACGAAGCCAAGGAGTCCAATAAGGAGCTCGCCACCATGCTAAACAGCGGCCTGGTTGTTGAGCTCAGTCCTCTGCAGGTAAGCTGCATTTGCGAGTGCCAGAAGTAATTTGCCGTAGTGTTACGGAAACTGAAGAAAACAAAATCAAAAATTAAAATTATTATTTTAAAATTAAATTATTATTTATTGAAGTTCAGCTGTATTTAGAGTTATTTTTATCCTAATGAGAAAGATTTGTTTATTTAAAAAAATTTAGTATAACCTTATATTTCAAATTTGTATTACCTTATTTATGGCACTGTATTATAAAAAATAAAATAGTGCTGTGGGATTAAAATTAGATATGCTCCAGATATTAGGTAATTATCCGGTTAAGTGTCCGTCTGGTCGGCGGTCCATGTGGCCGGATATTCGGATATCAGGGCAGTTTGTTTGCAGTGGGCTATCAGTTTCATCTCTAATTAAAATGTCCAAGTATCCTTATTATTTGGTTAATTATATCATTCTCTCTAGAAGTCTTAGTAAGAAGAAGTTGTCGACAGGTGCTCAACATATTCCGTCGGATCCCCGATGAGGACATCCCACTGCTGGGCATGAATGTGAAGCTGTCGCGGCCCGAAGACCTGATACTGACGCGGCTCCCCGTCCCTCCTCTATGCATCAGGCCCAGCGTTGTCTCCGATATTAAAGCTGGCACGTGAGTCACTCCATAATTATATGTTGACCCATATAGTGTTATGGTTGAGATATCGGCATAGCAGGTTCAAATAAAGGTTAAAGTAAATAAACTTCAATTCATAGGATTGTTCGATATTTTTGTGTGTGAACGTGTCTTTTTGTATTGGTCTGTGTTTTTATATGTATAGTATGTAATTTACAAAAAAAAATATGTTTATCCGTTGTTAGTACACGCTTCTAGTTTGAATTGATGCTAGATGGCGCTGTATTTATTTATTATTATTATTATATCCGAAACAGTAAGCCAAAATTGTTTAACCCTTCTCTGTGCTCTGACAATATATTTTGAACCTTATGTCTTGTTAACTTTTAAATCCAATTTCCAATTCCCAATCCAACTATAAGTTGTGTTTGGTCTGTAATGGGTAATTTCGCAATGGTGTTTTATCTGTGTTTTACCCTAGGTGGGTAATTAGCAGTTGTGTTTTGCCTGTAATAGATAATTATCAGTTGTGTTTGGCCTTATATTGGGTAATGAGCAGTATTTTACCCTATTCAGTTGTTATATTACATGTAGCAGATGTGTTTTGCCCTATAGTGGGAAATAAGCAGAAGTGTGTTGCCCTATTCATTTGGCAAATTACCCGTAGTAGTCGTGTTTTGCTCTATAATGGTTAATCATACTGTGTTGTGTTCAGTAACGAAGACGACCTGACCATGAAGCAGTCTGAGATCCTGCTGATCAACGACGTGATCGCGCGCCACATCGCCAGCGGCGGCAAGAGCGAGCTGGTGCAGGAGGACTGGGACTACCTGCAGCTGCACGCGGCGCTATACATCAACAGCGAGATGTCCGGCATACCGCTCTCTATGCAGGCGAGTCTTTATAACATATTTGACGACCCATTTGGTGTCGCGGTCGAGGTCGACTGCAACACCAAGGGTTCCGGGTTCGATCCCCGGGCAGTACAAACATTTGTGTGCATGAACATGTCCGGCATACCACTCTCTATGCAGGCAAGCCTTTATAACACAAGTTGTAACTGTCACTTGGAGCTGTCAAAATATTAGAAGTTGCCTACATTGGTGTGGTCAGCAAAACCGTTGCTTGTGCAACCGACTGCGTACAATGTAATTAAGCCTAGTGTGATTTCAGTTCACACTAAGCTATACGTTGTACCTAGTTTAATATCAAGACTATACTGAGAGAGAATTAAAAAATTGTATTTTTATAATTTTATTTATCGAAATGAGAAAAATCTAAAAAGCAAATGGCATGTGTTGTTAAATTGTGCAAAAACCGTAGTAAACAAAAAAACAATCCAGAAATTACGTATCATAGGTAAATGAACAATTAACTTACATATTTTAGTTTAAACAATAAAAATCGGTATTCAAAAAATATTTGTCAAAATTACATATTAGTCATGTGACGTCATCGTTTCTCGTCGCTTAGTCCGAACAACTTATCACAAAACAAACCCTACCTGCAGCTGCACACGGCGCTGCACATCAACAGTGAAATGTCTCTCCTCTCTATGCAGGCAAGTCTGATAGCTTTGTTGCAAACCTGTCACATCACCGATTTTAATCACTTACTCCTAAGAACGAATCACGAAACAATGCCGAAGATAGATAAATTACCAATGTTTTAAATTCAAATCAAAATTATTATTATATTTTTACCAATACTTAATTTGATAAAAATTGTAAATATAATTTGCTTTATATAATTATTTTGATTACAAATGATTCTGTATTCAACACAATTTTTTTGAAAAGAGTAACTACTGAGTTTCTTGCTGGTTTCTTCTCAGTGGAAACTACCTCCCGAACCAGTGGTAGCTTCATTTGACATTCATAAGTGTTCTTTAAGGACCTAAACTGAATAAACACTTTTCATTTTCATTATTATTTATTTCATTAAAAACGAATAAATTTAAAGTAAACAATTTCCAGGCGACTTATCGGCTTTAAACATCACTGTCATGATAAAATAATTTAAAATCACACAATAGGCATGATGACAGGGTTCTGAAATCGTAAGAACTATTTCATATTATTACAAATCTGGGTTAAATATAACAATGTGCTTACTCTCAGCTCGAAAACTCATGTTTTATGAATTTTTTGTCTTCAAAGTTAGATGGGCAAGTCCATTTTTAAAGTACATTAATTGTCAAAAATTTGTTAACAAAAGGATAACACATACAATTTAAAGCAACTTTTGCTATGAAACCGTTTTGGTAAACGCAACATTTAATATGCGTACAAATTACTGATGCGTGACGTCATAACTAGGTAGCCATTTGTATGAAGCGTTTTTGGGAAAGTCCATTAATGTGTTTTTAGAATTGGCAAATCTCGGTGAGTTTTAATGTTAACGGAGTAATTTTTTAACCAATGTTTCTATTATTATGCGGTCCATCGATATAATAACAGAAAAAAATGTCACCATCCCTATTATCAAATAGCGTAGTGACCAAACTTATAAAGTTTAAAATGTTAATGCTATTTAATTCGTATAATGGATTTTGCATGGTGTGTTATGGCCTTAGATAACCAATAAACTAACTGGATGCACAATCTCACTAAAAGTGGCCGCGAAAAGTCTGTCCATTACGTCGCTCGCTATATGTCATAGTGACATAGTAGTACGCTCGTGCTTTTGATTTTGTACTCTTTTAATGATACCTTAAAGTTAAAATTTAAATGAATAATTTTATGTCGTATTTTTGGTTGATATTTCTTCGTGCATCAAGTTAGTTTATTGATTATCTAAGCCTGACATCTGTCGTCACGATTGCCGGACAAAGGGCAGTGTTGGTGGTAAATAATGACAGGTACTGTAAATTAATTTCCAACACCTCATCTGTCACGATCACGCGTATCACCACCAGGTGAGCAAACTGACCGTCCTTTACAATTGATTTAAAAAAAGCATTTTACTGTAAAGCGTTGCTGGAATTTAAGAGTGTCAATATTTAACCAATATTGTTATAACTTTTTATATGGTTATAATAAATACCTTTGAGTTGTGCTCAATAATTTCCTAATAATAACACCTAGATTATGTCCTACAGCCGAAGAAGCCGGGTCGCGGACTAGTCCAGCGGTTAAAGGGCAAGCAGGGCCGCTTCCGCGGGAACCTGTCGGGCAAGCGAGTCGACTTCTCCAGCCGCACGGTCATTTCGCCCGATCCCAACTTGCAGATACAGGAGGTCTTAATGCGTTTGTCATTTATATTTATAAATCAGTACTTGTACTAATTATTTACTCATCCCCTTAATCGTTTTTTTTGCAGTAATAAATAAATCTTTACCTTCTGACTTAAAAAACGAAGAATCAATGCTTTACAGACTGTTACCCTAGGGTAAATACGGAGTTTGCTAATAGGCATATATTGCCAATAAAAGATTATTTAACATCATTAATAAAGATAAAAATATCTATAACAACTCACACGCACACACATACACACACACACACACACACACACACACATACACACACACACACACACACACACACACACACACACACACACACACATACACACACACACCACCACACACACATCACACACACACACACACACACACACACACACCACACACACATACATACACACACACACACACACACACACACACACACACACATACACATAAATGTTCAAATAGTTTTAAGTAGCAAAGTTTGTTTATCCTGTTCAATGGTTGTAATTTTAGTTAGTTTTGTTGTGTTCCTTATTACTTTTAAATTATATAATAGTTAGCTATATTATTTTACCATAGCATTTTTCAGAGCATTTTTCACTGTTCCTGATACAGAGTACTTGCTCCTGATACAGGCAATTAGTAGCTTAAACCCCGGTAACTTGTTTTGTTAATATAGCAAAATTTTGTTACTTCCAATAAAATTTTATTTTATATGGTATGCAATAAAGTATCGAAATCATATGATAAGATGGATAATATCTAGTACGTGCTGGACATCATTGTAACATGACCATGTGGCCGTGTATCGTACAGGTGGGCGTGCCGGTCCACGTGGCCCGTACCCTGACGTAACCCGGAGCGGTTTCCCGGCCAACCTTCAATGGCTGCGGCGCTGGTGCGCCACGGACGAACTCCACCCCGGAGCCAACTACGTACAACAACGGGGACCAACCACAAAAAGTACCTCAAGTACGGCAACCGGGACAAGATTCGCGCGAGCTTAAGGTTATTGATTAGGCTCTTTTTGTGGGTTTACAACAAAAATATATAAGTATCCGTTGTTTAGTATCCATAATACAGGCTTCACGCTTAACTTGGGCTAGATGGCGCTGTGTGAATAAAGTCAGTGAATATTTATTTGTTTATTTTATTGTGCTATTATGCTCTTCATCACACCAGCTCATTAAACGTTCCCACCGAGGGGCACGATACTACCCGTATACGTACGTAAATTATATGTACGTTTATCCGACCTCTTACGGTAAAGGAAAAACATCGTGAGGAAACCTGGACACGCCTGCAAGAGATCAAAGTTGTTTGTGAAGTCGGCCATTCCGCACTGGGCCCGCGTGGCTGACTGATACTCAAGCCTAACACCGCAACAGGTAAGCTTGTGCCCCTCGGTGGGAAAGTATAATGAACTGATGATGATGAGAAGATGTAACATCAATTTGCTTTGATTGTTAAGAGGAAGCCGTAGCAACTTAGTTTTATTGTGAAGAGGGCTTCCTCTTCTACGGTATAATCATTTTTTCGTCGTTCTTATTGAATTCCGTGAAAATATGATATTGTAAAAGAGCTAAGAGTCCGATGTACTAATGAGCGCTTGTTGACCATCTGTTTTCTTTTGTATGCACAAGAGGCGGGACACAGTGTTTCCTTTATATTTCTAAATTTAAACACCTCTTTTTGCCTATGATTCATAATAAAGAAATTTTGATTTGATTTGATCCGTTTGTCATAGTGTGGGGATATAGTAGAGCGCCATCTGGTGGACGGAGATGTGGTGCTGTTCAACCGACAGCCCTCGCTGCACAAGCTCTCCATTATGTGTCATCGCGCCCGTGTACAGCCTCAGAGGACTTTCAGGTATTATTTAATTGTTGGCAGAACTTAAGTTTGGTAAATTAAGTTCTGTCGGTACATAGCACGCCGTATCGGTAAGTTGTAGTGGCAGTGGGCTGGTCACGTATGTCGCAGAACCGATGTCCGTTGGAGCAGACGAGGAGTGGAGACCGCGTCTTGGCAAGCTCTGGCTCGTTGGACCGAAGACTCGCGAAAAATCGCTTGGGGAGTTTGGATGACAGAAGTGGAGAAAAAATGGTGAAAATTATTTCCAGTTGTGGACCGCCGACTGCGCGCGTATGATTTTATATGTGTAAATAATAAACTTAATATTTATCTTATCTACTTTTGAATAAACAATAAATTAACTAAATGCACAATTTCACTCAAAAAGTGTCCGCGTCAAAATTCTGCCCATCGCGTCAGTTGGACACAATTTTCATTCGTAATCTTGCCTCTCGCTACATGTCATAGTGACAGAGTATAGTTATAGTAGTAGTAGTTTGACGACCCATTTGGTGTAGCGGTTGAGACGTCGGCCGAACACCAAGGGTTCCGGGATCGATCCCCGGGCAGTACAAACATTTGTGTGCATGAACATGTCTGTTTGTAATGGTCTGGGTGTTTTCTATGTATAATATGTATGTATTTTCAAAAAATGTATATAAGTATGTTTATCTGTTGTTTAGTACGCATAATACAGGCTACACGCTTAACTTGGGGCTAGATGGCGCTGTGTGAATGTCAGTGGATATGTATTCTATTATATTTATCTATGTATAGTAGTATGTTCGTGCTTTTGATTTTGTATCCTTCAATGACACGTTAAGGTCAAATTATTTAATGAATAATTAAATGTCATAAATATGACAATAAACATATGTATCAAGCGGTTCAGAAATGTTTTTGGTTGATATTTTTCCGTGATTGTGTAACAAGTTACGTTTATTATTATTATTTATCAAAGTATCTACTTGAGTTCGTGCATGTCTTTAGTGGTGGCATCAGTCCAAAACTGGGACTTTATGGCTCACTTTTATAAAAAACAAACCATAACGCAATCCAACTTTGCTACAGATTCAACGAGTGCGTGTGCACCCCGTACAATGCAGATTTCGACGGCGACGAGATGAACATGCACTTGCCGCAGACGGAGGAGGCTAGGGCGGAAGCGCTCATACTTATGGGGGTGAGCATACGCACATACGTATATATTTATCTGTACAAAAATACAATTATTAAAATGAGGCTTACAATTAGCAATTATGGACGTCGAAAAAAATACACAAAAAAAAAACATATATTATTTAGAGTTCAAAATGACTTCAGTAAACGTTCAAAATGACGTAGGATATTCTTAAGGGGTATTATTAACATAAGTCAATAGGTACATTCTGACTAACGTTTCATATCTGGTCACACCTTCCAAAAGTGTGACCTGGTCGACTTTAGCAAGTCTTTTGACGTGCTCTACTCACTATCAACAGTATAAACGCTGTTTAACGGCCGATTTGGTGTAGCAGTTGAGATTTTATTTTATTTTATTTCATAAGGTACATCAACAGAATATAAACTAAATCATCCGTAATACAGCATAAGACATAACTTTTTAAATTTATATCCCAATTACAGATTGTACACAGCATTTTTAACAAATAATAGCAACGTGCAAAGAAGAACGAAGCAGCAAAAATATTGACATTAATTCCACTACACAATAGATTTATTAAATGAACATAAGGAACAGTAAAGATGTCAGTGTGAGACAATGATTATTATAGAATCGCATCTCCTTAATAAAGGAGATATTTGCACATTGTTGTTGGTTCCTGGACACTAAATAATAGAGAGATGCGTACTGAGCGAATAGGTACCTTGATATCTATTTGGTTTACAAGTTCTTTCGCAAAGTGTCCATGAACGATTTTATATAAATTGTTAAATCGGTATTTTGTCTACTTTTCTGGAGACTCGTCAGTGAGAATTTCTTAGGCGGTCATTATATTCAGCGCAATTTTCGCTTAAGCCACATCTAGAACAGAGAATCTCAAAAAGCGACGTTGGATTGATTCAATCCTATCTATGTGAATACCATAATAGTGACCAAAACATGGAAAGTATTCTAAAATGCTCACAAAGACCCATAAAGGAGTATAATAGAATTCGGTTTTCGAAACGGTTTAGATTGGCGTAAAATAAATGCAAGATGATGAAGATGTCGGCTACTACACTAAGGGTTGGGTTCGATCCCGGGCAGTACAAACATTTTGTGCAAGAAATGTCTATTGAATTGGTCTGATAATATGTATGTATTTAATAAAATATACATGAGAATTTTATCCGTTGTATAGTCAACAGGTTTAACGCTTCTTGGGGCTAGATGGCGCTGTGTGAATGTTAGTGGATGTTCGTTATTTCTTTGTTTACTAACGTTACTATTAGGACCTTCAAGCATTTTGTGTCTTATAAAAGGTCGAGCAGTGGGTCAAAGTATGTTTGAGGTTTTATCCACAATTTTATTTATATGATGAAATCAATACCCTAAATAATTATTGTAAAGGTGACTTGTGTTATAATATAAATCAAGATTGCTGATAATTTATTTCGATGATGAGAGCGTCGGTGGCTAGTGGTGTGGACTGTCGCCTTCCTACCGGAGGGCTGAGGTTCAAATCCCGACACGTACCAATGTATTTCGAATTTTCGAAATATATATGTACGTTATCCGACGCTCTTACGGTGGAGGAAAACATCGTGAGGAAACCTTCATGCACGGCTGCGAAGAGATTCGAAGGTTGTGTGTGAAGTCGTCCAATCCGCACTGGGCCCGCGTGGACGACTAAGGTCTAATCACCCTATACGGGTAGGCTCGTGCCCTCGGTGGGGTTTAATGAGCTGATGATGATAATTATTTTGGGTTTCGATTTCAATATAAGTTTCCGTCAAATAAAATCGAACCTGGTGACGCCCCGTAACGGGGAGTTGCTGATAGCGGCGACGCAGGACTTCATAACGGGCGGATACCTGCTGACGCAGCGGGACACGTTCCTGTCGGCGCGCAGGCCCGACAGCTGGCCGCGTGCTGCTGGCCGGGCCGACGCCGCCATGCGGCTGGACCTACGCCACCGGCCATACTCAAACGAAGATCATGTGGACTGGGAAGCAGATTTTCAGGTATGTAGGTGGTCGACTTGCTGCTGACCCTGGATTTTTTATGTTAAAGTGTACAGGACGGTCATGACGCTCACCTGATGATAAGTGATACGCCTGACTGATAAGGCTGAAACTGGCAGAAGAATTGTAGCAGATAAAATGCGATGGTCAGGCACAAAAAAGACTTGATACAAAAAAGGTGTTTTCATTTACAATCTTTGACTGCAACAGCAAATATTTGAAATGAAATGATGAAAATTATATTATTCAATTTGGGTTCATAAGAACACTTATGAATGTCAAATTGATTCTACCACTGGTTCGGACTGTTGTTGTCCACTGAGAAGAATCAGCAAGAAACACAGCAGTCACTCTTTTCAAAAATTTTGTGCTTTTACAATATATTTGTCTATAAACGTATTATAATTTATATAAATCAAAGTTCCCATAATACAATTCCAATTAGAAAATAATCTAATTAAATTGCATAAAAAAAAAATTAAAATATTTTTGAACATACACAGTGCATTCAAAAAGTTCCGGGACTAAATTTCTATAAAATCTACGATCAGCGCAATCTCTCGCGCAACGTTGGAACTAGTTAATACCATCCTTCGACTATCTACATTCGAGATTTCAGCGCTCTAACCTCATTCGAAGTGAAGTTTTGTTTGGTTGAAGTAAACGTGTTTATATCGGTCGGTCACAATTTGCGAAATGGAGCAACGTGCCGCTATTAAATTTTGTTTCAAATTGGGAAAAGTGGTTCCGAAACTTATCAAATGTTAAAAACTGCATATGGCGAGGATTGTTTAAGCCGAAGCAAGGTTTTCGAGTGGTATGGACGATTTAAAAACGGCCGTGAGTCGCTGGAAGACGATCCGCGCGAGGGGCGTCCCTCCACGTCAACAACAGACGATAATGTCGAACGAGTGCGCACGCTGGTGGCTTCCAATCCACGCGTTTCGGTTGAAACATTATCTAGGAAGCTAAACATCAGTGTAGGAAGCGTTTATCATATTTTACACGACGTTCTTGGTAAAAAAAAAATTGCGCAAAATTTGTTCCTCACTCACTGACGCTGGATCAAAAACAGTGCCGTCTCGACGCTTCACTCAATTTTCTTGACTGGGCTAACACGCATGAAAATTTCTTAAATAAAATTGTAACTGGTGATGAAACATGGTGTTTTCAATACGATCCCACAACGAAACGCCAGTCTGCTGAATGGAGAAGCCAGGAGGAAGGACGGCCCTCAAAGTTCGCGCAACCAAATCCAAAATCAAAACGATGTTCATTTCTTTTTTCGATTCTCATGGAATTATCCACAGCGAGTTTGTGCCAACCGGCCAGACGGTGAATGCAGCATTTTATAAAGATGTGCTGGACAGACTTTTGAAGCGGATTCGACGCATAAGGCCAGAATTTTACAGTAGTGGCGATTGGTTTCTTTTGCATGACAATGCGCCCTCTCATTCCTCGATCCTCGTTTCACAATTTTTGGCCAAAAAATTAGTTACTGTGATCCGCCACCCACCATACTCACCAGATCTGGCTCCAGCGGACTTTTTTCTATTTCCCAAGATTAAAATTGCCATGAAGGGCGAGCGTTTTCAGGATGTAGAGGCCATAAAACGAGGAGTGACCGCCACACTCAAGGCCATTTCCGAAGAAGAATTTTCGCGGGCCTTCCAACGACTGTACGACCGCTGTAAAATTTGTGTAGAGAAGGGGGGGGACTATGTTGAAAATTAAATAAAAACTTTTTTCCTAGCTCTTTTCTCCTTTCGTAAAAAAAAATTGTCCCGGAACTTTTTGAATGCACTGTGTATATTGCGTCGGTGGCTCAGTGGTGTGGACTGTCGCCTTCCTACCGGGAGGGCTGAGGTTCAGTGGATGGTGTCCCTGCTTGTTGTTCATGCGTCTCGTGCGTGAACAAAGTCCTTTTTTTATTACTGGCCATCGCGTTTTTTCTGATAGATTTTTTTGCCAGTTTCAACCTCATGCTAGACCATGACATAGCGGCGAGGCGACCAACAACTGATAGGCAGTTATTATTCTCCGTCAATGCCGCACTACGCCCATCACCATAGACTACAGATGTTAGGGCTCTTATATCTTATAATTTTACTAGCTATAATGCCCTCATCCCGAAACACAGAAGTGCATAACACTCCTGTTTCATGGGTTGATATCTGGCACTGCGGTGGTATCTACCTAGACGACTCAGTATCGAATCTACCACCTAGTCTTCTACCTAGTACTAGACCACTACATTTAATAAAAACCATTTTGCCTAAATCACTAATATCATCTATACGTTTGTTACTAAAGCTGTGCGATTGTTACAGCATGATAATGAAGCCGAACAAGCGCTGTGAGTGAAACCAACCTGGAGACGAAAGGCAAGAATTACACGGGAAACAAAGATATGTGCGTCCAGGATTCCTGTAAGTTAATGTTACCTTTGAATTTCATCTTTTATATTAATTAAAGACAGATAAGATAGATATTGATATGACGACCCATTTGGTGTTGCGGTTGAGAGATCGGCCACCACACCAAAGGTTCCGGGTTCGATCCCCGGGCAGTACAAACATTTGTGTGCATGAACATGTCTGTTTGTAATGGTCTGGGTGTTTTCTATGTATAATATGTATGTATTTACAAAAAAAAAATGTATATATGTATGTTTATCCGTTGTTTAGTACCCATAATACAGGCTTAACGCTTAACTTGGGCTAGATGACGCGTGTAAATGTCAGTGGAATTTATTTATTATTATTATTATTATATTTATTTAAGAGAAGGGACGTCCTGTGGTGCGGTGGTCTGATGACTTGCGAGGGGTTGCCGGCGGAGGATGGTTGCGGGCTGCTCAGGATCGGGATGGTTGGCGCTCGTTACGGGAGGCCTATGTTCAGCAGCGGACGAATGTTGGCTGATTGATTGATGGATTGATTGATATATACTTTTTATTAGATTGAATGAAATGAGCAACGACTGAGTTTCCGCACGAAGTCTTTCAGTAGAATCAACTGTCCGAACCGGGGTAGATTTAAAAGTGTCTTGTAAAGATTTCATTGAATGAAGTGACTTAGGTTGAGATCATAAAAACCGTACGAGAAGATATAAGTACACACATTATTACACTTCCCATTATTGCGAAAGGAAAGTATAAAAACAACATAACGCCAAATGTAGGTTGAAACGTAAGCAAAAATATATGTACGATGGCTTGATCGTAAAAACTAGCATTATAGTGGAATTGTTAAATCTGACTGCTTATTAACAAAAATACTAACGGTCCGTGACAGTCCACTGTTGGGCTGATAGCCTCCTCGCGATAGTGAAGGATTATGTTATATATGCAGACGCCAAGTGTGAAAAAATCTCCAATCTGTCTAGGACGAAGTTAGCCGTGCCTTGTAAAAAGTAACATGTAACAACAGAGCCTTGCTATACTCGTACTAACAAGATGCATAATCACAAAGAAATATCAACCAAAAAGTGCCCGAGCCACTTGACACAAACGTTGACACATGTTATATTTATGACATAAAAATATTCATTAAAATTTTGACCTTAACGCGGCATCAAAAGGGTACAAAATCAAAAGCACGAACATGCTACAAGTCACTATGACATGTAGCGAGCGACGTAATTATGAATGAAAATTTTGCCAAACTGACGGATGGCATAATTTTGCCACGTCTTTTGAGTAGATTATGCACCTAGTTAGTTAATTTTTTATCTATGGAGTGTTGTGACCATTTTAATAAGCAGTCGAGTCGATGAAAAGAGTATTCATATGTTTATTTACCAATAGACGTGATAATCCGTAACTCGGAGCTGCTGTGTGGCTCCATGGACAAGAGCACATTGGGCTCAGGCACGAAGACAAGCATATTCTACATCCTCCTGAGGGATTGGGGCGAGGATCACGCCGTCAGAGCTATGTGGAGGTAAAGTATAGAATAATATTATTATTCAAATAGATATTCTGTTAAAACTTTCTTAACTAGTTGCGAGTGTCCATGGGTATGGTATCACTAAATATCAGGTATCTCACCATCATCATCATCAGCTCATTAAACGTCCCCACCGAGGGGCACGAGCCTACCCGTATAGGGTGATTAGGCCTTAGTCGTCCACGCGGGCCCAGTGCGGATTGGACGACTTCAAGCACAATCTTTGAATCTCTTCGCAGGCGTGCGTCAGGTATCTAAATTTTAAAAAATCAACATCAGGCATCTACTCATTTTTTCGTTCTCTATAAGGGTACATACAGAAACTATTACTTTATATATGTATCTAAAGACTCAGTTTTTTCTTTTTTTATGTATAAGTGTACAGGACGTCAGGACGCCTACATGATGGTCAGTGATCCGCCTGACCATGACAGAGCGGCATTGATTGAGACCAACAACTGATAAACAGTTATTATTCTCCACGAACACCGTACTGCGCCCGACATCCGAGATGGCAGGTGTTAGGTCTCTTAAGCCCTAAAGCACAGTGCCCTCATCCCGAAATACAAAAGTCCATAACACTCCTGTTTCACGTGACGATATCTGGAACTGCGGTGGCCCTACCTTGACGACTCAGCATCGAGTCTACCACCTAGTAAATGTGTTGGCTTAATTTATTTTTGTATGAGCAATATTCTGTTATGTCTTAGTGTAATTTTATTGAACGTTTCTCAAATAAATAAAGCTTCAATTGTGTTTTGAACAGATTGGCGCGTATGGCGTCGTATTACATGATGAACCGGGGGTTCAGCTTCGGCATCATCGACGTCACGCCTGGGAAAAAGCTCATAGAGGCCAAGAACAAATTACTCGAGTCAGGGTAAGTATTGTTGTTATATATTCATTCAGATAATACGTATGTTGGGTATATTTGCAGCGATGAAATGGCTATCAAAATGGGCGACCACATATTTTCGTATCTTTCTTTTCGGACTATCAGGTGATTGGCTCAATGCAATGACTTAACTGGAAAAAATCATACAAAAGTACATTCCCCGCGGATTCGAACGGAGGCAGTTGTCTGTATAAGTGTGTCAAGTGTTTTTTAAATTAAAGATTTTCAAAACTCTTGTAAAAAAAAAACACGCCCATGAACTGTCCCTTTCACGAAGCCCCAGAGGAAAGAGATTTATATCGATAATATAATATGTTTTGTTTAATCTAATTGTAAATGGACTTAATTTTTTTTTATTTAATATTTTAATGAGACAATAAATCTTTAAACCTAAGTGCTGAGTGATACTGGCAGGTATTCGAAGTGCGACGGGTACATCCTGGAGATGGAGAAGGGACGCTGCAGTGCCAGCCCGGCTGCAGCATGGAGGAGACGCTCGAGGCCGTCATGCTCAGCGAGCTCAGCAGCATCAGGTCGGCACATACATCTTTATTTTAAAACTCTAGATGGTAAATGGCTGAATAAGCAGCTATTTCCTTTCTGTTACTGTGAACTCAATGTATTTTGAATATAGTTTTGGCTTTGTTACATAATAAATAATTCATAATATTTGACAATAAAGCAAAGATAGAGTTCTGGAGTGGAGACCGCGTCTCGGCAAGCGTAGCGTAGGACGCCCTCCGGCCCGATGAATCGACCACTTGCGAAAGGTCGCTGGTGGAGGCTGGATGAGAAAAGCGGAGGACCGGCATATCTGGCGCAAAATATCGGTTGTCGGTTGAATAAGAAAGCAAAGATATCAGTCAGTTTTCGTCGCGCAGAATTTTCATACATAATCACGTCAGTCGCTACAATCATGTCATAGTGGCATAGTAGTATGCTCGTGCTTTTGATTTTGTACCCTTTAAATGAAGCGTTAAGGTCAAATTTTAATGAATATTTTTGTGTGTCGTCAAGTGGCTCGGATATTTCTTCGTGATTGTGCATCTAGTTCGTTTATTGTTTATCTAAATAATAAAGTCACGATTTGGTTGTAAGAAATATCATCATCATCAGCTCATTAAACGTCCCCACCGAGGGGCACGAGCCTACCCGTATACGGTGATTAGGCCTTAGTCGTCCACGCGGGCCCAGTGCGGATTGGACGACTTCACACACAACCTTTGAATCTCTTCGCAGGCATGCATGAAGGTTTCCTCACGATGTTTTCCTTCACCGCAAGAGCTTCGGATAACGTACATATATTTTTCGAAATTCGAAAACACATTGGTACGTTCGGATTTGAACCTCAGCCCTCCCGTAGGAAGGCGACAGTCCACACCATTGAGCCACCGACGCTGTATAAAAAACGACGCTCTTAGAAATATGTTTCTTCGTAATTATGAATCTTTAAAACCTAAGGCTGCATTGATTTATGTCTCTATTTGGCATACGAATACATTTTCCATCTGATTTAAAATGCTAACCATTATCTGGTATTAGTCCAAAGCACCAGAATTCCGCAGCTCCCTAAAATGGTGTATATAATGTGTCTGTTTGCAGAGAGTTGGCGGCAAAGGCGTGTTTCCGTGAGCTGCACCCAACCAATGCACCACTTATCATGGCGCAGAGCGGTTCCAAAGGTGAATAATGTCTGATACGATTCAATTTTTCATTTTTTCAAAGGTAAATTAGAGAGATTGTTTCTAATTTAATACCGTGACGCCATAGTGTTATAATGCCACACATCATCATCAGCTCAATAAACGTCCCCACCGTGGGGCACGAGCCTACCGTATAGGGTGGTTAGGCCTTATTCGTCCACGCGGGCCCAGTGCGGGTTGGACGCCTTCACGCACAATTTGAATCTCTTCACAGGCGTGCGCAGGTTTCCTTACGATGGTTTCCTTCACCGTAAGAGCGTCGGATAACGTACGTTTCGCAAATTCGAAACCACATTGGTACGTGTCGAGATTTGAACCTGCCATACAACATGAAAATAAGTTGAAAAAAAGTTGTTCACCTGATCAACGTCTCTATTATATTCACTCAAAAATTCAGCACAATAGAAAAAATATTGTAAGACGGCTTCTCGAGGGGAAATTAAGATCTTAATTGCTAAAGTTAAAGTTGTAAATAATGAACCATGTGCTCATGTTAATAACTAGGAACAAATTTCCATACATTTATTGAGTACACAAAATATAGTATTTTTATGTAAACTAAAACTAAACTTATCCGTTTTTGTGTGACCAGGGTCCAACATCAATATATCGCAGATGATAGCGTGCGTGGGCCAGCAGGCTCTCAACGGGAAACGAGTGCCCAACGGCTTTGAAGATCGCTCGCTGCCACACTTCGAGAGGCACTGTGAGTAAATTTTTTGACCCTATTGTGGTCTTCTAGGTTTATCGTTCTGGAGTGGAGACCGCGTCTTGGCAAGCGTAGCGTAGGGCCCTCCGGCCCGATGGACCGACGACTTGCGGAAGGTCGCTGGTGGGAGCTGGATGAGAAAAGCGGAGGACCGGGATATCTGGCGCAAAATGGGGAGACTATGTCCAGCAGTGGACTGCGATAGGTTGAAGAGAGAGAGAGAGGTTTATCGTACGAAAAAAGACTATGCGCCGAAGTCATTTTTTAGGTCCCATTGGGATGCGGTATGGGGGGCGGGAGGAATACTGTAAGAGCGGGACGACGACATTGGTCCGCGCGCTTATTTTTTTTTTTTTCGAACTGACTACTGTTGTTGGCCGCAGATGGCGTTTACAGCTTCACGCGCAAGTGGCGAGCGCAGATGGCTCTCAGCCTTAAAATTTACACAACTAAGGGCGTCCTGAACGGGACTCGAACCTCGGCTTAGGGCGTTGCGGGGGCCGCGCGCTTATTTTGTTTCTGATGTGTTTTATCTATGGTTTGGGGTTGCGCGCGCAACTGGGGTTGATTCCCGCGCTTTTGTATGTTGACATTGGCTGAGTCAGTAATAAATTAGCTGTCTTGCAAATAGTTGTTTTTATTAGCCTTAATACATCTCAGTTTCACTATCATTAAAGTATAATTTAACTTTGAATGTTTTCGACATGAGTATATATGCGCAGTCGGCCGCCATTTGTGGTCAACAGTGGTGAATGGCATAATACTAGGTGACATGATACAGAGTAATCTAGGTAGTTACCATTGCAGTGCCTGATATTTATTTATTTATTTATTTTTTGCTATTCACATGGTATTGCATTGGTGTAACATAAATAGAGCGGTACATTGATCACGTGACACCCTGCAAGGGCACTGCAAAAAAAAAGAGCGACGTACATATAATTTATTTATAACCGAGATACATAAGTTTATCAGCTTAACAATCCATTACTCCTTATCTTTAAAAAAATCGTTTAATGTGTATCGTCCCGCTTTTTGTGATATCGTCCCGTAAAACAGTAGTTATATGCACTTTTGTGTTTCGGGATAAGGGCACTGTAGTTAGTAAAATTAGCTAGTAATAAGGACCTAATATTTAATAATATTTTTTTTTTCAATTTAAACTTAACTTAGTTTTCATATAAAATTATGTAATTTTAGCTTAATATATAAGTTATTTTCTTAATCTCGTCACTACAAACCTTTATGGGTTTTGTACAGGATTTGATTAAACAAATATTGTTACTATCTTTTATATGGTAATTGTAAATTAGATAATAAACAAACATATATTGTTTTGGGTGATGGGCGCAGTCCGGCATTGAAGGAGAATAATAACTGTGTATCAGTTGTTGGTCTCCTTCAATGCTGTGTGTGGTGATCTCGTCTCTCCACTTGCCGTGCCTACAGGGTCTAAATGTACTTACTATATTGTTTTTACATCTATGTTACTTATGGAGTGCAATAAAGATATGAATGAAATGAAATGCTGTTGTGTCATGGTCAGGCGTATCACTCACCATCAGGTGAGCGTTTGACGTCTTGAATAACAAAAAATTTACACTTTGCAGCCAAGATCCCAGCGGCGCGTGGTTTCGTAGAGAACAGCTTCTACTCGGGGCTAACGCCCACGAGTTTTTCTTCACACGATGGGCGGCCGCGAGGGCCTGGTCGATACCGCAGTGAAGACCGCCGAGACTGGATACTTGCAGAGGCGGCTGGTCAAGGTAGGATTAATGAATCGTTTTGGGGTTCCGTACCAAACGTGTAATTTCTAAGATGTATATCAGTTTGCGTTGCATGAAATTAAGAGCATTATTGTTGATATTTACAGATGTAATAGTTTCAGTTGCCACTTAAGCGAGAATAGATAAAATCAAAAAGTCTATACTTGATAAATGAGAGAAATATTTACGCATTAAGTCACAAGATCGCTGGCCCAATCGTAGTAGCAAGCATTGCACTTGTATCGCACTTAATTATAACCAAACCCGCCGACGTATATATCGCCCGATCTTATATACCTGTTCAGAACGCACAGCATTCGACACTATTTTAGATAATTCCGAACTATTGATAGTGGACCTTTAACCCTTTAACCGCCGCTGACATATATCCAGTAAAAACAATAGATATTCTATTTTGGTTGGAATCCTGGCGATTAACAGGTTAAATCATGTTTTCTAGCAATAGGCTTTTCGACACTATCAATAGTTTTGGCAATCTCTCTCTCTTCAACCTATTGCAATCCACTGCTGGACATAGGTCTCCCCCATTTTGCGCCAGACATCCCGGTCCTCCGCTTTTCTCATCCAGCTTCCACCAGCGACCTTTCGCAAGTCGTCGGTCCATCAGGCCGGAGAGCGTCCTACGCTACGCTTGCCGAGACGCGGTCTCCACACCAGAACTCATCTGCTCCGCTGGCTTCTCAATTGTAGTCGCAAGCATTGCATTTGTATCGCACTTAATTATAACGTCGTTTTGGCAATAGCAGCTAAAAATACTATCGGTAACTTATTAGCTATTCAACTACTATGGAAACATTGTTTGTGTGTCTAAAGTAGATTATGTCCAGCTGTGGACTGCGGTAGGTTGAAGAGAGGAACTATGGATAGTATCGAAAGCCCTATCGATATATCGCTTTTGCCCAACTATCGATAGACTGTCGATAGTGATCAAGCGGCAACACTAGACGTTATATTTATTCTAACATGGCGGCGGTA
>PQWD01011894.1:9396-26033 GCA_019425675.1 Leucinodes orbonalis
GCACAGTGAGCAGGAAAACTATAGCCGCTTTTATATTAAGTGCGTCGATTTTAAAAGTTTGTAAAAAGAAATTGTAAAAAGAAACATTATTAAATATACTAGTTAACCAATTTATTTATTGGAAATTATCCATTATATGTTCCAAGAAATTGTCAGTAGTCATTTTGGCCTCGAAATGAAATGTTAAATAAAAATTAGTTTAAACCCAACGATATTCTGTATATATAAAGGTAGATACGCCATCCGTGCCTCAAAAACGAACCGCCGAAGGTACGAAGAAGATAAGTACAGTTTGTACTCTTTTGTTTAGGTAAATGTGTTTGAAATTCAAAATATGTGTATGTGTGCTGTCACTGCATTCGGAACACTTTTTTCCATTTTTTGTGAGCATATCACGAATCCATACTTTTTTAACATCATTGTTTAAACCCAAGATTATTTGTTTGTAGAAATTGATTGAATGTAAGAGTAATTCTTGTTTTATTTCCTCATGATTATTTTGGTTTTTGTACCATTTTACTAAGCAAGCCTTCTTTCTCAGAGATTTTCTCGGCTCTGTTGACAGATGCGAGCAAAATGTCTGATATTTTTTTTAAAAAAAAACCCCACACAAGAACTTAAGTAATTTTTCTTTAAAAAGTAAAAAACAATAAAAGAAACTTAATGTTAAGGTACCTAAGAATATATTAATAATTCTAAAAATAAACGTCGCGTTGGGGCACCGCTCTTAAACTAACAATTTAAATACTAAAATTGTTAGTTTAAAGTATTTAAATTGGAATAATTAGGAGCAGTCCCCCAACGCGACGTTTTTTTTTAGAATTATTGATAGATTCTTAGGAATTTTAACATTAAGTTTCTTTTATTATTATTTACTTTTTAAAGGAAAATTACTTAAGTTCTTGTGTCGGGGGTTATTTAAATTTTTAATTTAATTTTTATTTCATACTTTTTATAGGTAGGTTAAGTATATTTGCAGTCATTCGGTTACTCTCCCCACTTTCACTCCTCACAACTTTTAAACGGCTCAACCGATTTTCATCAAACATGTCTAAGAACACTCGCACATAAGTCACCTCTAACACAAAAAAAACTAAATTGAAATCACTGCATGCGTTCGGGAGTTATGATGCCACATACAGACAGACAGACAGACACGTCAAACTTATAACACCCCTCTTTTTGCGTCGGGGGTTAAAAAAACTTCTTGATAAATTTTGTTGTCAGTGAGACTCCGTCCATATTTTTATACGTCTATAGTATGAGTATGACCACTATCTACGTAAGTGCTGTACCCAGAGAGTTATATCTAAGGGTTTGATTTAAAATTACGCAGACGACATGGTCCATTTTCCTTATTTGGCAAAAAATGGTTAAACGTATAAATCCAATGAACGAATAAGACTAATATAAGGCATCTATCGCAATTGTCGGTCATCGGATCATCATCATTACAAACTAGAAAGTCCACTGCTGAACGAAGGCCTCCCCTGATGATTTCGAGGCGGACCGATCCCTTGCAGTTGACATCCATCTGCTACCTGCCACCTTAACCAGATCATCAGATCATCTGGTTGGGGGTCGGCCTACGCTTCGTTTTCCGTTACGCGGACGCCACTCGAGAACCTTTCCGCCCCATCGGCCATCGGTTCTACGCACTATGTGCCCTGCCCACTGCCACTTCAACTTGCTTATCCTGTGGGCTTTCGGTCACTCTAGTTCTCCTACGGATATCCGTGTTCCGGATCTTATCGCGTAGGGAAACACCTAACATAGCCCTTTCCATAGCACGTTGAGCAACTTTAAGCCTATTTAAGAGGCCCTTAGTAAGCGACCACGTTTCACTTCCGTATGTAATAACCGGCAACACACACTGGTCAAAGACTTTCGTCTTCAGACACTGAGGTATTTTGGACGAAAAGATCTCCCTTAACTTCCCGAACGCTGCCCATCCTAATTGGATTCGACGCGAAACCTCCTGCTCGAAGTTGGACCTACCCATTTGAACTACATGTCCCAGGTACACATATTCGTCTACTTCGAGTTCAGAACTTCCAACTGATATTGGTATGGGCACAACATGGATATTAGACATGACTTTCGTCTTGTCCATGTTCATTTTAAGACCCACCTGTTGCGAAGCTCTGTTAAGGGTATTGAGCATAGTACCTAAATCCTCCATGGATTCTGCCATGATTACTATATCATCGGCAAATCGAAGATGAGTGATGTATTCGCCATTGACGTTGATGCCAAGTCCTTTCCAATCAAGCAGCTTAAACATATCTTCCAATGCAGCTGTGAACAGTTTCGGAGATATAACGTCTCCCTGTCTCACTCCTCGGTGCAATTGGATAGGTTGTGTAAGCTCTTCATGTACTCGGACTGACATAGTGGCGCTCTAGTACAAACTTCTCAATACTTCGATATAGCGGTAATCGATATGGCACCGTTGGAGGGCTTGAAGCATAGCCCAAGTCTCGATCGAATCGAAGGCTTTCTCATAGTCCACAAACGCCAAGCATAATGGCCGATTATACTCACCGGTCTTCTGTATAACCTGCCGCAGCGTATGTATGTGATCTATGGTGCTGAAGCCTTTGCGGAACCCGGCTTGTTCGGGAGGCTGGAAGTCGTCAAACCTACTAGCGAGACGGTTCGTGATGACTCTAGAAAACAGCTTGTAAATGTGGCTCAATAGCGTGATGGGTCTATAATTCTTCAACAAGGTTTTGTCGCCTTTTTTGAAGAAGAGCACCACCACGCCATTGCTCCACACTTTAGGCGTCATACCATCACGGATTACGGAATTAAAGAGCTTCTGAAGGGTCTTAAGCACGGTCGTGCCACCTGCTTTCAAAAGCTCTGCGGTAATTCCGTCCTCCCCGGGAGCTTCATTACTCTTGAGTTGTTTCAGAGCCTAATCTCGCACAAAGTGACCTCCGGGATATCCTCAGAAAGGTGTCGGGTTAACTTAGCTCTCGGGTCTTCGGCTAAGTTTGAAGCGGGAATCTGTGTAGCGGTATATAACTCGCTGTAGAACTTCTCAATCTCCCTCAAAATCTCTGGTTTGGATGAGACTACATTTCCACCGTTGGTCTTCAAACTAATCAGCTGGCTTTGCCCAATAGACATGTTCCTCGCAAACACCTTCGAACCTCTGTTCTGTTCTATTGCCTTTTTAATACACTTTGTATTACAGTGACGAACATCGAGTCGCAAGGAACTGAATATACGTTTATTGAGCTGCCGGTATTGTGACGCATCGTCTGAAGACTGCAGCTTTATCTGTCGTCTTGTCGCCATGAGATCGAGAGTCTGTTGAGATAGTTTATTGGGTCTTAATTTGCGTTGTCCCTTGCAAAACTTAGACCCAACTGATTGCAGAGTTTCCACTAGCCCGCTATTAATTTCGTCCACTGTTACGCAGCTCTCTAGGCATTCAAAGCGATTCTGCAATTCGAGTTGAAAGCTTTCGGGGTTATGGATTTGAATCACGTTAGGTCGGAGCGTAGACTTCATCAGACGAGACCTTTCCAGTTGAACATTTATATTTAACGTGCCTCTCACCATACGGTGATCGCTACCGGTTTTAACCCTGGCGATCACAGAGACATCGTTAAATATATGTCTTCTGGTGGTCATGATGAAGTCAATCTCATTTCGTGTGGAACCATCGGGGCTCAACCAAGTCCACTTCCTCTGCGGCGGCTTCTTAAAAAAAAGAGTTCATCATAAAGAGTCCCTCTTTTTCCATGAAATCGGCCAGCCGCTGTCCCCTGGGGTTCCGATGCCCAAATCCATATTGCCCCACTTTCAACTCACAATCATTCCGAATGCCCAGCCTTGCGTTGAAGTCTCCCATGACGACCGTAAAGTGTGTCTTGGAGGTATGCATAGCTCTGCTAATATCATTATACATAACCTCCACTTCATCGTCGGAGTGGGATGAAGTCGGTGCGTAAACCTGTATCACCTTTAGCGCATAGCGCTCGGTGATTCTTGATACAAGGTACGCTACCCTAGCTGACACACTTTCGATCCCCACTATGTTGTTGATGAGAGACTTATAGACGAGAATTGGCCGCAATTTATTGGTGTCTATCATTTGGGGGTTTTTGCCATACTCACCACGCTTGGCAGGCGGGTTGGTGAGCGCAGGGATACACCAGTACCGAAGTGATGCTGCTGCCCATCATCATCATCAGCTCATTAAACGTCCCCACCGAGGGGCACGAGCCTACCCGTATAGGGTGATTAGGCCTTAGTCGTCCACGCGGGCCCAGTGCGGATTGGACGACTTCACACACAACCTTCGAATCTCTTCGCAGGCGTGCATGAAGGTTTACTCACGATGTTTTCCTTCACCGTAATAGCGTCGGATAACGTACATATATTTTTCGAAAATTCGAAAATACATTGGTACGTGTCGGGATTTGAACCTCAGCCCTCCCGGTAGGAAGGCGACAGTCCACACCACTGAGCCACCGATGCTCTTACTGCTGATCACTTGGGGGAAATTTCCTTTTGTCGCTTTCTACGACACCCTAGGATAAGTAGGGGTGGTGACAAGTGTATTCTGTTCTGCTGTCACCACACGGCGGTCATCGGATGGTTGACTAAAAATATTAAATCCATACATTGGTACCTAAACACATTGGTCATATCTACTACTCGTACTTAAAAATTTTTAGCCTAATACGACGATAGTGGTAATTAAAATTGCGTCTTTATTAGGACAATAGAAGCATTTATCTTCGAGTTTGGTTGCAATCTCCTCGCTTGCCCAGCTATGGGATGTTATTATTACGCTTGAATGATTTCATTAGGTATATTAAAATCTTCAATTTCGAACTATTTTCACGACAATTGTTGGAGTATTAATCTGCTTAGATTTCAGTTGATATAAAAATGTATAGCAGTCACATGTCATGACTTTATATTGTTTCTTCCTAAAATATGTACATATTTTTCCCATGTAAACTTCAGTTCTTCATCAGGTTATGGGCCCAAGTTACGGTGAAATATAAGCTATGGGTAAATAATATAAAACGTTTACATAATGATGGCTCAATCAGTGCGAATAGAGTTACTGGATAAGGAGAATTATGAAACGTGGAAAATACAAGAACAAGCATTGTTAACAAAGACGGAAGGTTGGCAATACGTAAGTGGGAAAAATGACGACCATCTTAAACACCAGGTAATGAAAAATTATTAGATGATTGGTTAGCTGCAGATGAAAAAGCGAAAGCAGATCTGATTTTGTCAATTAGTCCAAGTGAGTTGAAGCACGTAAGAGGGTGCATAACTTCACGAGATGTGTGGTTGAAACTCGAGGCTATATATGCATCAAAAGGACCTGCACGTAAAGCAATTTTATTGAAACTGTTAACGTTACATCGTATGCAAGAGGGCGAGGATGTGCGTGAACACATTTCTAAATTTATGGACGCTGTAGATAAACTGAATGATATTGGAATCGAAATACACAGAGATTTGTTGTCAATATTATTGTTATATAGTTTACCAGCAAGTTACGATAACTTTAGATGCGCAATGGAATCCCGCGACGATTTACCTACGGTGGAAATATTAAAAATAAAAATTATGGAAGAGGATAGTTCGAGGCGACAGAGTAATAATATTATTGAAATACAAGGTGCTATGTATGTTAAGAAAAATGGGACGAGAAATAAGTCTTTCAAGTCTGTGAATGATACATTCAAGTACAAATGTTATAAATGTCATAATTATGGTCACAAAGATAGTGATTGCAAGATAAGGCGGAAAACTCCTGAGGATAGGATAGGATGTGTAACTGAAGATCAAGACAATTATGAAATGTTTCATTGTTGTGATAATAATTCAATACGCAATTCTTTTATTTTAGATAGTGGGTGCACATCTCAACTCTGTAAAGATCCTGAAACTTTTGGTAAAGGGGGTTTTGCCGTATACTGCAAAGTTGAACTTAGCTAGTAATCTGTCGTCAAATGTCAAAGGTAAGGATGATATTCATTTCGTAGCTTCAAATGATTAAGACAAACGTCAAATTCTGCTTCGTGATACTTTATACGTTCCCAATTTGAGAAGTAATTTAATATCAGTTGCCAAAATTACTGACAATGGTCATAAAGTTCTTTTTAAACGTGATGTTGCTTATGTCACTGATAACAAGGGCATTATAAAAATGACCGCTGATCGTCTGGGTAATTTATACAGAGTGAGAGAAGTGAAAAATAGAATGAATGACGCATTAATTGCTATGAATGTGGATGTACGTTTGTGGCGTGAGCGTATGGGTCATTTGAATGCACGAGATCTAATGAAATTACTGAATACGTATAGATTTCATATAAAGACAGAGGATATGAATGAATTATATGACTGTGAAACATGTACGAAGGGAAAAATGAACAAAACAAAAAAAAAACAAATAAACACATACACATACAATAACATTTTTAATGGTGATACGCCGTATAACATGTGGTATGGAGAACAAGCTAACATTGAGTACATGCGATGTTTTGGTTCTAAATGTTTTGTTTTAGACAAGACGCCTAATAAAGATAAGTTTGTCGCACGTGCTCGAGAAGGCATAATGGTGGGATATCCACAAACTTCTAAAGGTTATCGAATATGGATAACAGGTGAACATAAAGTTGTTATTGCACGAGACGTGAAATTCCAAGAAAATCATATTACTAAAGACAATGAAATTTGCAGAAGCAAAGACAGTAATGTAGATGGAAATGAGATTATCGAAAAGGACAATAAATCGGTCATTGACATAGTATTTAATAATAATGCGATTTGTGATGATTTTAAAACTGTACATGAAAAATAATATAAATGATAACAGTGATAATGGCAATGCAAGCGATAATGCAAGTACAAGTAAAACAAATCAGACAATATTGAAAAGAATGCCTGGAAGACCGAAAATACAAAGAGGTCAACGTGAAGGCCTAAGAAGTTATATAATGTTAAAGACAGAAAATACAACAACGGAATATGACGAAGAAGACAGTGAAAGGCTTAATGAAAATGATCATTTTGCTGGAGCTATAGAAATATCCATAAATGAAGCTTTATCGGGTGATGAGCGCGAAGATTGGATGGAAGCTATTTCGTCAGAAGTTCAAAGTCTAATTAAAAATAATACTTTTGATATTATTTTGAAGCCTGAAAACTGTGATGTTGTAGGATGTCAGTATGTTGGAAATCGCAGTAACAGAAATCGGCAGCTACGTCGTTGACGGAAGCTGACTATGTGAGCTTGGCTGAATCTATGAAAGAAAGTATATATTTTAATAGCTTATTAGGTGAAGTAGGTTTGAATGATCTTGCTAAGGTGGTGATGCATGTCGACAGTTGAGATGCGATTTGTTTGGCTTAGATTTCATAACAGATACTTGTGTAGTATTATGAAAGAAAAATTAACCTTAAGGCATCTGTCTACGGATTTAATGATAGCTGATCTTTATTAAAGCCTTGCCAATGCCCAAACATTTATTTTGCGTCAAAGGTGTAGGGCTTGTAGATAATGCAGATTAATGGGGGCGTGTTGGAGTATTAATCTGCTTAGATGTGCACTGGCTGTTTTCAGTTTTTATAAAAATGTATAGCTGTCAGATCTGATGACTTTATAATGTTTCTTCCTAAAATATATACATATTTTTCCCATGTAAACTTGTGTTCTTCTTCAACAATAGCGTTCAAAGCGAATATTAACTTGGGCATCAGTTGTCAATTCCAAATGTCAAAGGTTTAGAATATCAGCATGGGTTAATTTTAAACCGGTAAATTCAAGTTTAAATCGGTGTAGGTACACTGAAAAAGGGGACAACGGTTCCCAAGTTGCCGCACGTGTTATCGACAGGACACTAGGAGGTAGTTTGCACAGGGTGAAACTTGGCGGTTTTAGAAATTGATACGACACGGGTCGGTTGCTATGGAGTGCTCGTTGATTTTGATAGATACTCTACAATGAGGTCGAATAAACTAATACTCTCAATTCACAAAAATATTAATACCATTAAACTTGCATACATATCCTTTGAATTTGCGAGGATTACGTTACTGTCTTACTTCTTCATTATGAGAATATATCTCGTTACTGAGTAGTAAGTAGTTGAAAATAATATTTATTGAATGTTATTTTGAACTTTGTCTAGACCCTAAAAAATGTATATTCGAAATGAAACAATATTCGAAGTAAATTTTCAAATCGGAGGAAATCACAGGTAAGAAAGAAAATATTAATATAGTACCTATATATATTACAACCGTTAATATATTGCGTTTCAAACTTCAAACTTGTTACAGCGGGTTTCAAACAGACAAGCTTTGGTTTAATTGAGTTATTTAGCCGCTGAACTCTCTAATATACTTGGATATAACATTGATGCTAATTGCCTTCAAGTGAAGCGTTACCTTTCATCAGAGTCGGTTTGTTATCCTACACAACACTTGCAACTGCAAACAGAATTTCATTTGAATTTGTAAAATATATAATTATATTTTCTTTTTCTAAGAAACGAATTGCTTCCGATACCTTCGGTTTCAGATATTAGCATAGACATTTATTCTGAAAATATCGATGTTTAATTAAGTAAAATGAAAGTTAAATTACGAATTCTAAAGCTGAAATATACATTTCTTTTCAATTCATAAGATTTCCTGGAACACGTTTCTAACTAGGGAAAACTTTTAATGCGGCTCGAAAAATAGCAGTCAAGTTTAGCCTTGTTGCATTATTTTGGCTTCGTTGCAATATTAAAAAATTTTTTTGGTATTTTTAGCTTAGGGAAAGAAATTGCTGATTTTACATTAAGAAAAGTGGGCAATGTACCCTCATGTACTGAGTCGTCTCGATATCGTCCTGTAAAATAGAATTGTTTTGCACTTCTGTGTTTCCAGATGAGGGCACTGTAGCTTGTAAAATTACTGAAGAAACTTAACATCTGTTTCCTTGGATGTCGGGCGTAGTTCGGTATTGATGGAGAATTATAACTGTTAACCAGACGTCAATGCCTCTCTGTCATGGTCAGTCGTATCACTTACCACCAGGTGAGCGTCCTTACTGTCCTGTACACCTTGCAACATAAAAAAGTAATTTTAAGCCTATATTATTTTTTTTCAATTGAGGCATTAAATTACCTTACATCCACACAAGATTCTGATATTTAATATCAAAAGCCACCATGGAGGAATATTTAAAGTACATTATAATGAAACCAGCATTAATTGTCGTCACAAACTTGATTTAACAAGAAAATAAGGTTCTTAGAACTGCGCATCATTTTTGATCAAAGACTTTCAATAACTACATAATCGACAAACTATTGCTCTTTATTAGTAAAACAATAAAATAAATATAAGCTTTTTGAAACAGTACTTAACATATCCTTTACACTTTTAAATCTCTAGTCTCGCAAATGATCATGGATGGCAGTGACATCATGGAGTATGAGCCGTATGTTCTCCGTATATCGTATGCTACATTCAGCCGTGTGGTGACGGCCGATTAGAATACATTGCTACCACCCCACTATTTTCGTGGGTGCCGTAAGAGCCGACTTGGGGAAATATACCAGATGGTTAGACAGCAGCGCCAGCTTGTGTACTGGATAGTATAGCGGTCACCAACCCGCCTGCCTGCAAATTATATATACATTACTCTACCTGTACCTACATATATATTATTTTAGCATCAAACTGTCGTTTCTTTAAATAAACACTTAAGTTTTTCAAAATACCCTTTTGAGAACAAAATTGCTAAGAGCTCGCAACTTGATTTGCATCTACTAAGACTTCGAAACTGTTTCATTTGTTTGCCAGTTCTCTTACGTAAAAGCCTTGCAAACGTTGTTTCCTTATCTAAGTACCAAGAGTAAAAAGTATTTATATTTATAACCTCAAATAAGAATAGAAATAAGAATGTCATGCCAACTTGTTATGAACAGTTGTATTAATCGTTTATCTCCTAATAACATCAGCAATTACTTGTATTAACACTCATATTGGATATTTATTGCACTGAAACTTCAGCAAAGAAATAATTTTTAGTATTTTAAGCTTTTTATTTCTATAAGGTTTTTATATTATATTTGATGTTTAGGTACTTGTTGTCTTTTAAGATATCTGCTAAAGATGTAATATGTTAGGCTATAACCACATTTTTTTAAGAGTAACACCAAGAAAGAAATAGTACCGCATATTTATGCTGCATTTTATGTAAACAAACAGTCAACTGATATCTGAGGGATAATATTGTTACGAATTGACGTGGCTTATATGTACTAACAGTCCAGTATGTTCTAGATATTTCGCGAACTATATAGAATGACGTCGAGGCTTCTAGCTTAGTGTGTGGACGGGTATATAAGGCGGACCTACGGGTGAGCCTGCATTCTTGTGTTCTACTCATTAGCGAAAAAAGCGAAGTACCTGCGACTTAAGGAAGAAGTCAGTGATACAGCGATATCTAAGGATCGTCGTGTGTGATATAACAGTGTGAAGTGTCAACGAGTGATTGCGTAAATTATATAGACTCATCGAGTGTTGTGTTACAGTGTATAGTGTTAATTAGTGATTATTGTGTGTGTGTAAATTGAATAATTAGTGAGAACGAAAGTGTAATTAGTGTTGTGTGCCGTTAATAGTGGTAAATTAATAAAGTTGTTACCATGTTATTCTTTGTGTTTGGTAATAATTTATCCAGAACCCTCAGCTCGTAACAATATTTAAAAAGTAAAACATATTTTACTGTCAAAACCGGGCAATAAAAATAGATGACCCAAGTTTCGGAAATCATTTACGCGGAAGATATTATCAAACGATTATTGTTATAGGGCTAATAAGTTTTGTTTATCGTCCTTCGGTATAATCCAACAAGATATGTAGTACTTGTATGAAGCATGAGATCCCAATGTTTGTCCGCATCCATACTTAGCGAATACTTAACTTTAATTACGCCTAATAAGTTTCGGTGGTTGAAGTCTTTAGGAATATAACTCGCATGAATTATTTATAGTCATTAAATTGAATTGCGATAAAATACAAGGAAGTCAACTATTGCAAGTAAAGAATCATCATCATCAGCTCATTAAACGTCCCACCGAGGGGCACGAGCCTACCCGTATAGGTGATTAGGCCTTAGTCGTCCACGCGGGCCCAGTGCGATTGGACTTCACACACAACCTACGAATCTCTTCGCAGGCGTGCATGAAGGTTTCCTCACGATGTTTTCCTTCACCGTAAGAGTGTCGGATAACGTATATATATTTTTCGAAAATTCGAAAACACATTGGTACGGATTTGAACCTCAGCCTCCCGGAAGGCGCAGTCCACAACACTGAGCCACCGCGCTCTCGAGTAAAGAATGGTGGTCAATAATTGATATAGACAAGTAAATGCATTTCATCACAACAAACATTTTAAGAACAAAAGTTATGAATAACTGCCTCCGCTGCGTTAGTGCGTAATTAGGGAGTCATCGGTTCGCATCCCACGGGGAACGGGGAAAAAGTCACTTTGTGCTATTTTGCCCAGTTTGCTTAGGACATTGCAGCATGATTCTGTGAATAGGAAGATGATTCCGTGCTTTGGACGGTGCGTTAAGCCCAGGCCCAGCTACTTTTGATGGAGTCGTTAACCCACCAATCTGCAGTGATCTCGCGTGGTGGGTTAAGGCCAAATTCTCCATATTGCCAAGCTATGTGAGAAGGTCTGTCCATGCAGTGGGACGTGGTAGGCTGATACAAGTATGGTGATCAAAACTATGAATAAAATAAAAGTGATACTCTTCAAATTTGTGTAGAGTGCATGTACGTGTATTTAATGTGTGTCATGTGTGTGCCAAATACTCAACTAATACAAAAGCCAAAGAGATGCAATCAACGTAACAACAAATCCGATTTCTCATTATATCAAATTTTAAGTCGTTCAATACACGTGAAAGGGTTCTTGGCATTCAAACTGGCCTTTTTATTAGCTGTCGGACGCTCCGAAGCCGAACTATAAAAAGTGCGACACATGTAGTGCTTTGTGAAATGCCACGGGAATATCCCTGTAGGAAATTCTAATTACCCGTCAAAGCGGTGCTGGAACACAACAAAGCCATTACCGCCAGACAGAGGCCCAATCTTATTTCTAAGTTTAGAAATCGAAAAGTTGCGCGGCCCAAACCTGGAAGTAACTTAGTTAGAAGTGTGTATAAGTACGTTCATTCGCCTCTAATTTATTAAGACATGTCCTATGGAATTGTTCTGACCGTGTGAATAAGTGTAGCTTATTTTTTACGGTTGGTGAACAATGTAGGTAGTTGAAACAATATCTAATTATGTAATGTTGCTGTTATGTAAATAAATCAAACAAAGCCACGAAGGCATTGTACAGAAGTGGCTGTAAATACGGCTATAAATAAATAAGATCTTAAGTCAATTAGGGGAATAAGTCGCAAAAATTAATTACTGTATGAGCATTCGTTAGAAAAATAACTTATTAAATAAATTAATTATTACGATTTATTTACAATGCAATAGAATTTAAGCTTGGCGCTATTCAATTTCATTCTAGTACGATGCAATTAAGCTGAATATACCTTTTTATCCGACACTCGACATCAATTTCACAGTTCCAATTATTATTAATTTATAATCCAGTCAAATATTCTTGCACTGACCAATTGTTCAACACAGTTCGTTTTTTTTTTTTTTTTTTTTATTTATTTGGGACAAAAAACAGTAAAATCTAAATTATTACTTAAGATCAATATTCATTGTGAGACCCACATCATTGTCCACATAATTATATAATTATAATATGATTCAAAGCAAACGTTAAAGTTCATATAAAAAGTATAAGTGTATTTACGGTTAATGGGGATGGCAAACCCCAGAAACAGAAAAACAAAAACTTACAAAAAAACGGCCTTATAATAGACTGAAAATAAGAGCTAATTTCATTTTTAAACGTGCTTAATTTTGTGTTAAATATATCTATGTGATAAAATTTATCATTGAATAATTTAAAAAGCCTATTGAAAGGTGACCGCTTGCCTGCATTCGTGCGGCATTTAGCGGGTACAAGGGTTACAGACTGCCTGCAGGAACGGACAGAGGATCTAGTTGGAACCGAGAATCTCAATCTATTAGTAAGCTCAATACAATCATACTTACTATTACAAACATTATGTAAAACAACTATATCCAACATTACTCGTCTATTTACAAGTTTTGACATTTTATATTTTTGCAAAAGTTTATCATATTTCAAGTAACCACGATAACACCTATAATTTACAAAACGCAAAAATTTCTTTTGTACTGTTTCAATGGCATCAATGTATTTATTATAAATTGGGTTCCAGACTGGAACAGCATATTCGAGCTGACTTCTAATTAGAGATTTATATAAGTATAACAAAGTGTGGGGGGACTTAAAATCTGCACTAGCACGAACTACAAAACCAAACATTTGAAATGCCTTTGCTATAATACCGTCTATATGAGTATCCAGATGTAATTTAGAATCTAGCAGTACTCCTAAATCTCTAATGCGTTCCACTTTTTCCAAAATTATATTACCTAAATTGTACGAGAAATTGCTGATTAACTTTTTCTTTGTAAAAACAATAAGCTTGCATTTATTAATACTGAGATCTAGTTTATTTGTAAAGCAGTAGTTTGCAAATCTATCAAGGTCCTCTTGGAACTTTATATGATCAGAGTAATCAGTTATGGTTTTATATATTTTTAAGTCATCAGCATACAGAGAATAATTACAGAAGCGGAAACATTTGTCGATGTCATTGATAATATAAATAGGAGCGGGCCGAGGATAGAACCTTGGGAACGCCTGAAGTAACTTTAACCGACTCAGATTCGAAACCCCTAATAACTACCTTTTGAGTACGATTACTGATGTAGGACTTGAACCATCGCCACAAATTACCTCTAATACCATTATATGCAATTTTCTCCAGAAGTATTTTATGATCAACGCGATCGAACGCCTTTCTGAAATCAGTGTATACACAATCAGTTTGTTTATTATCATCAATTGCGTCAAACAGTCGCGAAGTGTAAGTCAGTAAATTAGTGACAGTCGATCGCTTTTGTACAAAGCCATGCTGTTGCGGTAGTATATTATTGTGCAGAATTGGATATATAATATTACGTACAAGTATCTCAAATATTTTAGACATTATTGGAAGAACAGATATTGGTCTATAATTGTCAACTTCTTGCTTAGAGCCATTTTTGTACACCGGTACTATTCTAGCAGATTTCCATATATGGGAAATTTTCCTATCTCCAGAAATCTGTTATAAATGTAGTGAAAGGCAGTTCTCTTAATAAAAATATCAGGTATATTGTCTGAGCCCGGTCCCTTAGTTATAATCAAGCGCCATTAATTGTTTTAAAACATCCGATTCAGATAATACTATATTATTAATATTTACTACATTATATTCATTAATTTCTACATGATTATAATCAAAATCATCGGGCACTGATGAGTTTTCAAATGAAGATTCAAAAAAGCTCGAAAACAAATTACATACGTCAGAGGGGTGTTGGCTATTTTGTTCTTAAATTTGACTTGCGTTGGAATATCTGAACAGTTTTTCCTATTAGAAATATATGTCCAAAAGTACTTGATGTTTACCTTAATACCACTTTCTACTTGTTTCATATAATCAGTATAACATTTATACATTCATTTTTAAATCTATCTTGTATAAAGAAAAGTTCAATTTGTCTACTTGGCTGTTTGATTTCTTCCATCTAATCCAAGCACGAGTTTTATTTTTATGTATATGTATTAATGCCGGGAGAACCACACTGGGTAATCATTAGATTTAAAATGCTTTTTAGGAACGTATTTTTTAATTACCATATAAAGTATTTCATAAAATTCATCTAACATTGCATTGGCAGATTTATTTAAAAATAATAATTCCCAGTTGACCTGAGACAGCTCCTCATTTATCAAGGTATAATCAGCTTTTTTAAAACAATATCGTTGATGAGGCTTGCCTTTGATACCTATAGTCTTAGATTGAGTACGAATAGCTATACAGAAAGGTGGATGATGAGCATCTGGGTTCAATAAATACTCCGACGGGGCTGTCAAGGTACTGTCAGATGAATTAGTGATATATAGATCTAATATTCTTTGGTTAATATTATATAGGTTATTTAGCTGGTGGCCGCCCATAAGTGATAACAGGTTAAGTAAGTATGTATTCGGTAAGTGTGAGGTGCTGAATTCAGGCTCCAATCTATCATTGGATGAATTACACCTCCAGTTTAGAGTAGGCAAATTATAATCACCAAATAAAGCCACCAAATTTTTAGCCAGGATTAACTGTCTTTGTCAAAAGATTTTCAGTTTGGACTTGGATACATTGGGTACATTGTTACATTGGGTACATATCACTTGTTTTGGTACATATCACTTAGTTCACCTCTTCAGGTCTAAATTTAAATTTGATAGTTAGAAGCTCTAACAGGACAATTGCCTTTATTTACTTGTAAATTTTTTGGTTATAATCAAATGTACGATGGATGCTCTAATCCCTATCAATTGAGACCTCTTATTATGGATAAGTACTACGTTAAAAATGGTTAAGTTTCAGAGGAGGATAAAGTGAGAAGTGTCATTCTGAAGTAACGAACAGAACCACGTGGGTCTATAATATAATTTTGCTACTCTAGTTATTTGCCATAATTATGGTGACGCGTATTAGAACAATTGTCACCTCCTACTCATCTCACGGGTGCCGTAAAAACTTCTTCGTAGCAATAACTGTCTTCAGCTAGCTTACAATCATATAAATTAGGGCAAATACCATGAACCATCGTGGAAAGTAACGGCTATGGTTGCCTGTCATCATCATCATATTACAGCCTATTAAGTCCACTGCTGAACGAAGGCCTCCCCTAATTATTTCTACGCGGACCGATCCCTTGCAGTTGACATCCACCTGCTACCCGTCACCTTCACCAGATCATCCGTCCATCTAAAGAAAGAAAGAAAGAAAAAAATCTTTATTCAAATAAATCTGTTACAGATACTTTTGAATCGCAATTGTTATTATTATCATATTTTTGTGTGACTCTACCACACGGTTCGGAATAAGTAGGATCTTCGAGAAGAGCCGGCAAGAAACTCGAGTTACTCTTTAATCTTTTTTATATCAGTGGTTACAGTTTGTCATTTACCTACACATAGATTACATAATTTATTACAAAGATTTTTGTAACTGGAACACTAAGTGCAAGACCACAATCTTTATCCGATAAATATTCTTCTATTGTATAGTAACTTTTTTCATGAGGGTTTTTTTAATCTTTAATTTAAAACTGGTGAAAAGGCAATTCGGCAAGATGTTTGGTATTTTATTAAAGAATGTTATGCCTCTTCCAACAAATGATTTTCCTACTTTACTTAGTCTAAGATTTGGACAGCAAGTTTGTTTTTGTTTCCTAGTATTAAAGTTATGTACGTCACATTTTTTTTCAAACAAATGAAGATTTTTGTGGACATAAACTAGATTATGGTAAATGTATGAGACGCTACTATTAAAATATTTTTTTTTTAAATACTTCCCGAAGTGA
>PQWD01011896.1:0-49626 GCA_019425675.1 Leucinodes orbonalis
CAATTAATAACCCTCCGTGGGTAAAGATGACCAAAATCAAAATATTGTATTTGACCGCAGAGTTTCCAATATGGTTATATAAACACCGAAAAAATGTAAAATGTTTAACATATTATATATGGTGGTTATTTGTCGTGCCTAAAATAATTATAAAATCCTTTATAAGATAATAACTAGCTGAACTTATAAAAGTCGAAAAAGGGTGCCGTCCAAGTACTTATAACAACAAAAACAATTTGAAACCGACAAAAAAACATGAAAATTAAAAGGTTGAAAGTTGTCCTTATTTGAATTTTCATTAAAACTTTCTCCCGTCACGAACAAAGAACATTTATATAAAAAACTCCGGTCGGCCAGATAAATATCTGTAGTCTCGAGAGCGGACCCAAAATTTAACTTCGTGCAATCAATTGTGAGGAAAATTACAGAAGGGCCTTTAAGAACAATAAGTGGAGATTTTAGGAAAATGGTTTTTTGTATGACCGGGAGGACCGGGATGTCTGGTGCAAAATGGGGGAGTGGACTGCAATAGGTTGAAGAGAGAGAGAGAGATTTTTGTACACATCTTTATTCAGTAGTAGCTCTTATGTTCGTCTTAGACTTTTTTGTTGTAGTTTCAACCATTTGGTAAACAATAGCAATATTTTAAATTCAGACTTTTGAGTTGTGGTCTTCAATAACAATATTTTCAATAAAAAAACATAATCTATGTAGATAATTTTCAGCGTTGTTATGACGATTAATGTTGTGTATAATGGTTGAGACGTCGGCACCACCAAGTGTTCTATCCCCGGACAGTACAAACATTTGTGTGCATGAAAATGTCTGTTTCTGTTGGTCGGTGTGCTTTCTATTTATAATAATGTATGTAATTACAAAAAAAGTGTATGAGTATTTTATCTGTTGTTTAGTATCCATATTGCAGGCTAATGCTTAGTTTGGAGCTAGATGGCGCTATAATGAATGTCATTATTATTATAAACATCTTATTATTATCTTTATAGAAGGGCAACTATGTAAGGTGAAGAACGTCTCTCTCACACATAATGATATACGCCACGCGCACGTCTTTAATATCATATTATTAAAAAAATATTATCATTGACTTAACGAGACAGAGCCTAGTAGAAGTAGTTTGGGCTTTAATATTTTGCATAGCCGAGCTTAGTAGTTGGTTCCTTTGATTTCGAAAGTTGATGACTTATTTTTGTAAAATCGAACATGGTGACGCGATAAGTCATTTGTAAGATACTGATTGCTGCGATATACGTTTGTGTTTTGTGTACGAAAAATCTTATTGCGATAAACCTTACATCGATTCGTTAGGTTCGGTAATTTATTAATTCTATAGAAAGAAATCTTATTTTGCATAATAAAACTATATGAGGTACCTTGTATCAATACAATTTACCTACTGGCCATTCTGGAAGACTATAGTCTACAGGCGTCCACCCAACTCATTACGCGCGGCCGCAAGACCCGCCTCTAACGACTCCCTTTTGGAGAGAGGGCGCACCTTTATGACGTACAAATGGAAGCTATGTCACTTGGCAATCGCCTTGTGGGTGGACTTAGTTGCTATGGGTTTCAGGTTCGATTCCTTCTACAAATTCTTAACTCATCATCATCAGCTCATTAAACGTCCCCACCGAGGGGCACGAGCCTACCCGTATAGGGTGATTAGGCCGTAGTCGTCCACGCGGGCCCAGTGCGGATTGGACGACTTCACACACAACCTTCGAATCTCTTTGCAGGCGTGCATGAAGGTTTCCTCACGATGTTTTCCTTCACCGTAAGAGCGTCGGATAACGTACATATATATTCGAAAATTCGAAAATACATTGGTACGTGTCGGGATTTGAACCTCAGCCCTCCCGGTAGGAAGGCGACAGTCCACACCACTGAGCCACCGACGCTCAATTTCTTAACTCACTGAGCTGTTATAACTACTTGATTACAATTAACCATAACCTAGTAAAATCACTGATCTCTGTTGGAGCAGACGAGTTCTGGAGTGGAGACCACGTCTTGGCACAGAACGAAGAACGCCCTCTGACCCGATGGAGGGACGACTTGCGAAAGGTTACTGGTGGAGGCTAGATGAAAAATGCGAAGGACCGGGATATCTGGTGCATAACCTGTCCGACATCGGACTGCGATAGGTTGAAGAGAGAGTAAAATCACCGGGTATTAGAGACCTAACATCTGTTATCTCAGATGATGGGCGCAGTACGGAATTGATGAAGAATAATAACTGTCTATCAGTTTTGACATTCTTCTATGAAGTTTTGACCTCCTTCTATTAAGTTTTGTTATGGTCAGGCGTATTACATACCACGAAGTCAGTACCTACTTAAGATTGGGAACACTTCCATCCTAATAAATAGTTTAATAATCTAACTAAACCCTCTTTAATACAATTGTTTTTGAACCCATTTATCGTCTTTTACACAACGTTTACGTAGAACTTCATACATGAAATTAAAACACGATACGTGCACAATATAATGAATATAAGTGTGGGCTTAACTTTAAGAATTGAGGTCACTAATTCACCCTAATTTTTTCATTAGCAAACAACAAACCATTGAAAATACTTACATGGATTTTGTTTTATTTCACTGTGATACAAATGTTAGCAGGCAGACGGGCGACAGAAATACAAATATTTCATGAGCGACCAACGACTCATGTGGTTTAATGGTTGAGACGTCGACTTTACCAAGGGTTCAATCCCTTAAAACATTTGTGAGCATAAACATGTCTGTTTGTATTGCTGTGTGTGTCTAAATGTAAAATATGTATAATATTTACAAAAAAATACATAAATATATTAAGCAGTTCAGTACTCAATATTTTATTGCATTCCATAGTATTTACACGGTGGACTAACAAATAATAAAGGACCTTATGGACCCCGTCGGGCACAGCAACAATGTAGCAGAGAGGAGGAGGCTGGATTCTGACAATACAATTTAATTTTATCGGTATGTGGGTATATATATATATATTATCTTTACAAATTGTTTTATAATTATTTAAAATTTTACTTTAGCTTATATATGTATACTATAATATGTATTTAAAATGTTTATGTAATTTATAGTGATGGATTATTTCAAAGGGATTAAGTTTAACGTTTTCAGCTAATGTTTATCAGTTAGATATTCTTTTTAAATTGATAAATGTAAATACCAATTTATTACTTTTGCTCTTTAATAATGCATTAGCTCCAGATTGAAGGCGATGGTGGAGCAACGCAAAACTTAAAAATAGTGATTGCCATTCGATACCATAACACGAAGCTCTTTCGTTTAGAAAAAACAAGAAGATCCAAAGTATCATCATAAAATCTTTTGATGCAGGTCTGTATTCTTAGATATTTACTTGTTTTTTTATATCATTAATACTTGGCAGTGATGTATCTGTAAAATTTAAGGACGGAGACTTAAAACATCGTATTAAAAGCATAAACTGTTATTTATGTCATTAAGAATTATGTCATTGAATTGTTCATCCATCAAAATCCATCTAAGTATGGATGTTGATATTTTCAAAAAGTTTGGGTTGCAATGGGTTCGCGTATTTAACCTTTAGGTACAAATTATGTTGATAAGGACCGAGATGTCTGATGCATTTGAGGAAGACCTTTTTACATAAATGGACTGCAATAGGTTAAAGAGAGAAGGAGAGCGTATTTTCTCTTCTTAGTAGGTATCATTATTATTATTAGTGTTACGTATATTTATAATTTTATTTCATGAATAAGTATCTCGTCTGCCTCAGCCGGTGTAAGGAAGCGTGAACAAATTCACCATAGCTGAGGATCGGAACTTTTGTACAATTACCGCACCCGCCCGCCCCCACTGTACCTGATGCAAACAGTTATATTTTTCATTTTATTAGGACAACCATCAAGATTAACACAGGTGCAAGCAATATATCAGAGATCAACATATAGTTAAAGCTTAGTGTACTTTTTATTTAATAGTATATATCAATATTAATTTATAATAAATACTTATATGTTAACATTAGACATGTATTTACTTTAAAATATGATATACTCCTTCTTTAAACAAATACGACGTGCCTAAAGGCACCCCAGAGTGTGACATTAATCTAGTACATTTTTGAGGAGAAAAGAGATCCGGTTCGCGCCGTAATTCCTGAATTGAGCGAACCTATAGAAGATTACTAGATTTGCGCGCGTCGTTAGCCACGAATTGGGATGGCACTTGTACTTGTAACCGGCGAGATTTCCAGGTTTTTGTGATTATTATAAGTTATCATATGACGTTAAATTATTTATGCATATTTTGTAGTATGTAGTGATGATCCGAAATATTGATGCATTGGCGATCAAATCTGTTATATTATTTAAATGGCAACTGTGTATGCATCCCTCTCGTACAAGTAATGAAAGCAACAATTTAAGTAAACCATGTAGATGTTTCTGCTAACGGTACTACGTATAAGTTGCCCACACATAAATTATAGCCACCAAGGATAGGAACGCTGTCTAACTTTGCACTTCAGTCGTATTTTATACCAAATGGTTATATACGGGCTGTCCCAACTTCGGTACGCAACTTGTTAATTGAGAGAGCGTTGCGTGAACTCAGGAACGTCTGAAATTAGTGGAGGGAAGTTTTAATAGTTGGAACAACTTTCCAGGATTGCCGAGTAGTTTCCAAATTAGATTGCCCGCTGTGTGCTTGTGTAATTGCTTTTGAGATGGCACAAGCAAGGAAGTGCTCGTGATTGGCTTTCGCGGCCGCGCTAGTGGAATCAGGGGGAGTTTGCTGCGGAGAACCTGCAACAGTAGATAGTATAACAAGTTACAAACTTGTTACGTTCCTAACTTTATGTATGTTGTGCCCAGTCTAATTGTGAAGACACGAAATCGACGATATACATTATAAAATCTAAAAAGAGTCATGAAAATAAAATTATTTTACAGGTAGTTTATAGTGTTGTTAAAAAATATATGTGTTTGAGACATTAACAATTAATATCGATTTATTTTATAGGACATTTGTGCAAAATGAGAGAGTCTGTCTTACAGCCTGTGCTGTGCCTGTCCTGCAGTGAACACATGGCATCCCACTTTACACGATCAGTTATATGGTGGTTCAGCTTTTAGTGCTATGGGCCTGAAAAAGAATGTTTACCAAATGTACAGGCAACTGGGAGCTTTATTTCAATATTTCATCAAGTATGCGTACTAAATTTATTTTCCAATCAGTCGTTATTTTCTTCTGTAAATTATTGTTGTAGTGGGTATCGGATTTTCAACAGAAGCAGAAAAAAGGTTTAAGGAGTTTTAATAATTAATTATTTACGACGATCCATGTGATGAACTACTCCCGTCGGCTACTTCACCAAGGGTTTGACACCGGCATTACAAACACTTCTGTGCATAAACATGTCTATTTGTAATAGTCTGGGTANTGGGCTTAACTTTAAGAATTGAGGTCACTAATTCACCTAATTTTTCATTAGCAAACAACAAACATTGAAAATACTTACATGGATTTTGTTTTATTTCACTGTGATACAAATGTTAGCAGGCAGACGGGCAGAAATACAAATATTTTATGAGCGATCAACGACTCATATGGTTTAATGGTTGAGACGTCGACTTTACCAAGGGTTCAATCCCTTAAAACATTTGTGAGCATAAACATGTCTGTTTGTATTGCTGTGTGTGTCTAAATGTAAAATATGTATATATTTACAAAAATACATAATATTAAGCAGTTCAGTACTCAATATTTTATTGCATTCCATAGTATTTACACGGTGGACTAACAAATATAAAGGACCTTATGGACCCGTCGGGCACAGCAACAATGTAGCAGAGAGGGGAGGCTGGATTCTGACAATACATTTAATTTTATCGGTATGTGGGTATATTATATATATATCTTTACAAATTGTTTTTAATTATTTAAATTTTCTTTAGCTTATATATGTATACTATAATATGTATTTAAAATGTTTATGTAATTTATAGTGATGGATTATTTCAAAGGGATTAAGTTTAACGTTTTCAGCTAATGTTTATCAGTTAGATATTCTTTTTAAATTGATAAATGTAAATACCAATTTATTTTTTGCTCTTTAATAATGCATTAGCTCCAGATTGAAGGCGATGGTGGAAACGCAAAACTTAAAAATAGTGATTGCCATTCGATACATAACACGAACTTTTCGTTTAGAAAAAAGAAGAAAATCCAAAGTATCATCATAAATCTTTTGATGCAGGTCTGTATTCTTAGATATTTACTTGTTTTTTTTATATTAATTGGCAGTGATGTATCTGTAAATTTAAGGACGGAGACTTAAAACATCGTATTAAAGCATAAATGTTATTTATGTCATTAGAATTATGTCATTGAATTGTTATCCATCAAAATCCATCTAGTATGGATGTTGATATTTTCAAAATAGTTTGGGTTGCAATGGGTTGCGTATTTAACCTTTAGGTACAAATTATGCTTGATAAGGACCGAGATGTTGATGCATTTGAGGAAGACTTTTACATAAATGGACTGCAATAGGTTAAGAGAGAAGGGAGCGTATTTTCCTCTTCTTAGTAGGTATCATTATTATTATTAGTGTTACGTTATTTATAATTTTATTTCATGAATAAGTATCGTCGTCTGCCAGCGGTGTAAGGAAGCGTGAACAAATTCACCATAGCTGAGGATCGAACTTTTGTACAATTACCGCACCCCGGCCCCCACTGTACGACTGCAAAACAGTTATATTTTTCATTTTATTAGGACAACCATCAAGATTAACAGGTGCAAGCAAAATATATCAGAGATCAAATATAGTTAAAGCTTAGTGTTTTTTTATTTTAGTATATATCAATTTAATTTATAATACTTATATGTTAACATTAGACATGTATTTACTTTAAAATATGATATACTCCTTCTTTAAACATACGACGTGCTAAAGGTACCCCGAGTGTGACATTAATCTAGTACATTTTTGAGGAGAAAAGAGATCCGGTTCGCGCCGTGATTCTGAATTGAGCGAACTATAGAAGATTACTAGATTTGCGCGTCGTTAGCCACGAATTGGGATGGCATTGTTACTTGTAACCGGCGAGATTTCCAGGTTTTTGTGATTATTATAAGTTATCATGACGTTAAATTATTTATCATATTTTGTAGTATGTAGTGATGATCCGAAATATTGATTCGCGATCAAATCTGTTATATTATTTAAATGGCAACTGTGTATGCATCCCTCTCGTACAATAATGAAAGCAACAATTTAAGTAAACCATGTAGATGTTTCTGCTAACGGTACTACGTATAAGTTGCCACAATAAATTATAGCCACCAAGGATAGGAACGCTGTCTAACTTTGCACTTCAGTCGTTTTTATACAAATGGTTATATACGGGCTGTCCAATTCGGTACGCAACTTGTTAATTGAGAGAGCGTTGCGTGAACTCAGGAACGTCTGAAATTAGTGGAGGGAAGTTTTAATAGTTGGAACAACTTTCCAGGATTGCCGAGTAGTTTCCAAATTAGATTGCCGCTGTGTGCTTGTGTAATTGCTTTTGAGATGGCACAAGCAGAAGTGCTCGTGATTGGCTTTCGCGGCGCGCTAGTGGAATCAGGGGGAGTTTGCTGCGGAACTGCAACAGTAGATAGTATAACAGTTACAAACTTGTTACGTTCTAACTTTATGTATGTTGTGCCCAGTCAATTGTGAAGACACGAAATCGACGATATACATTATAAATCTAAAAAGAGTCATGAAAATAAAATTATTTTACAGGTAGTTTATAGTGTTGTTAAAAATATATGTGTTTGAGACTTAACAATTAATATCGATTTATTTTATAGGACATTTGGTGCAAAATGAGAGAGTCTGTCTTACAGCCTGTGCTGTGCCTGTCCTGCAGTGAAATGTTTTCTTTCGGGCACATGGCATCCCACTTTACACGATCAGTTATGTGGTGGTTCAAGCTTTTAGTGCTATGGGCCTGAAAAAGAATGTTTACCAAATGTACAGGCAACTGGGAGCTTTATTTCAATATTTTCATCAAGTATGCGTACTAAATTTATTTTTCCAACAATCGTTATTTTCTCTGTTAAATTATTTGTTGTAGTGGTATCGGATTTTCAACAGAAGCAGAAAAAAGGTTTAAGGAGTTTTAATAATTAATTATTTACGACGATCATGTGATGAACTACTCCAGTCGGCTACTTCACCAAGGGTTTGACACCGGACATTACAAACACTTCTGTGCTAAATGTTATTTGTAATAGTCTGGGTATTTCTATGTATAATATGTACCTATGTTTTGAAAAAAACGTATACAATTATGTTTATCAGTTATCTAGTACCCTAACTACAAGCACTCGCTTAATAGTGTTGACTGCTGCCTTCGACCTGGAGGCTGCACGGTTTAATCCTGACATCTACATTTTGTATTTTCGAATTATATGTACGATTATCTGACGCTCGCACGTTGAAGGAAAACATCTTGAGGATCTTGCGCACACCTGCGAAAGATTTAAAGGCTGTGCGTGGAGTCGGACATTTCGCATGGGCCCGCGTGGACGACTAAGGCCTATACCATTATAGGAAGGCTTGTGTCTTCGGTGGGGACGTATAATCAACTGATCTGATGCTGACCGGTTACTGCTGTTATGTTTTGTCCCTAGGCCGCTATTTTGTCACCTGCGAAGCGGGAATGTAACATTGATTTCTCTGCATCATAACGGATTACGAACCCTATAATCACTGGCGGATCCAGGGGGAGGGTCGTGGGGGTCATGCCCCCCCCCTCCCCCCTGAGCCGGTTGCAGGACTTAGATAAACCACTAACTGAACATATTTTTATTTTATATTTTGTCACCATACGGATTTTGAGTATCTACATACACTTCATATTTAAATTATGGCTTTGTTTGTACTTTTACTTGTATCAAAATTATCAACTTTAATTAGACGTTTTTGACTTCACCACGACTATGTGACCCTCCTGGCGCAAAACTGGATCCGCCTTGTCTATAATACAGTATTTTTTAATATGTGCTGGATATCGCTCTAATAAATTCGGAGTGCTATGCACTTTTATGTTTTCGGGTGAGGGCACTGTAGTTAGTTAAATTACTTGGAGACCTAACATCTGTCAGGGGAAGTATTATTTACCAGTTTTTTTCTCTTCTTAAATGTTGTCTTGTCATAAACTGTCGTATCGCTTGCCATAACAGTGAGCATTCTGGTCGTCCTGTACACTATATACTTACATATATCTAAATTCAGCACCAATTTTACTACGTCGTAGACTCGAATACCGAGTCGTCTAGGTAAGTACCCCACAAACATAGTCGCAGCACTCGTGTGAAATTAGAGTGTTATGCACTTTTGTGTTTCGGGATGAGGGCATGTTAGCTAGGGAAATTACCGGGTATAAGAGACTAAATCTCTTTGTCTCGGGTTAGGGGCGCAGCGCGGCATGATGAGAAAAATAAATGTTGATCAATTGTTCGTCCTTCATGGCCGCTATGTTATGGCCAGGCATATCATTACATCTAGGGAGTGTTCATCATGGCGTCCCGTATTATTTTAAAAAACAACACACTGTATATCAGCTTGCACAGTTTCGAATATGCCTTTATACTAAAACAGCTCCCAACGTGCCCTAATTCGTCGAAGTTAAATCTGTTACTAAAACTAATAAACAGCGCGGTTTAATTTGCTCAGTTGGAATTCTAAATTTCATTTGGGTGGAGCTTTCAGTAAATGTTACAAGTGTTCTCACAACTCGTGCACTGCTAGATTGCTGAAGTTACGAGTATTTTTTAAACAGACGGAGTGTTATTTCGTATATTTTTTATGAAAGGCTTAATAACTATATTATTTATGATATTTACAGAACGTTATGTATTTAAAAATTTTACAAGTTTATTGTATAATTTTAAACAAAAACGTCATGCGTAACGATGCTACAGTTACGAGTGAGAGGCAGTGCTGCGAGGCAAACGAACGATACGTAGGTCATCTGTAATACAGAGCCGATCAAAAGCGATATGCATGCATTACTATGTGATGCAGATCATGCATGACGTGGCATTGCGTGCAGGGTGTGGCAACCAGATTATTTCTTTTGTTTTTTGTTTTATAAATTGCTTGTCAATATGTAAGGTAGATGAAATACAAAATTGTAAACTTTTTTATTTGTTTCGAAGTGCCACTTGATTTTGACACCGCCAGATGGGTTTTTGCACAGACTATGTCAAACAACCACAGCTGTACAGCCAAGTACGATATATTTATAATAAATCATTAATTGTGTTAACTTTGTGTATTGGTATGTAACAAAAATTTTATTTATATGTACTGTTATATATGCCATTATTTATATACATATATTGCCTAGATTTTTTTTAAGTATAATAATATTCATAAATTACAGTTATTGTATGTATGTATTATACTATATATTTATTTTATGTAGTGAAATGGGTTTTATAGTACTAATTTTAATTGCATTAGTTGATTCCAGTTTTGGCTCATCGTCACCAAGGTCTACCAAAATCAGCGCTGCCGTGTGTTGAATCCAACGCACGGCAGCCAATGCTGAGGCAGAGACCTTTTTGACAGGAAAGATACTGCATATTATTTTATTAATCTTGATAGATAGGTATATTGCACATATTAACTTTCTTTTTTGTTATTATTAACTTTCTTTTTTGTTATTTATTTTTTCCTCACATCATTGTAAATATTTATTTATTGTTTAACTTTTCTGTTCACTTTTATATTTTGTCTTTTTTTTTTGTTTTTCTTTAAAATGTGTATGTACAATGTTATGTAGTGTCTTCGTCTTGTCAAAAAAAGCTTTTTTTTTCTTTCTTTCTTTTCATGCTTTCGTGGTCTAATAGGCACAGCGTTCTGCTGAGTGGGAGGTCGTGGGTTCGAGTCCCACGGGGAACCTTTATGCGATTTTTCCTAGTTTGGTTAAAAAATCGCAGGCTGAATCATTGTCCGAAAAAGAAGAATTCGTGTTCGGAGGGCAATTCTATAATTCTTAGAGTGGTAGCCATTAACACCTACCATCCGAATTGGGTCCGTGGTGGGTAACAACCCACGTTGAAGTATGATCGTGTAGATCATACTTCATAAAACATAATATACTTACTGTAACATGCCTCTATATATTAGATTCCTGTAAATTTGTAAAGAAATACCACAACCTTTTTAGCATACAAAAATTAGAAGAAATAATAGATATAAAATATTAATTGTCCGCAGGCTAAATCCACAAATAGTTAGATCAGGCCCATATGGATGACTATATCGATTTATAACAATATACCAAACAAAATAAAAGAATACTACTATCTATTTTCACAAAAAACTAAAAACACATCTCTTACAAAAAGCATATTACACATTAAACGAATTTTTTGAAGATAAGGAGTAATGGATTGTTAAGCTAATAAACTTATGTATCTCGGTTATAATAAATATATGTACGTCGCTCTTTTTTGCAGTGCCCTTGCAGGGTGTCACGTGATCTGTACGCTATATTTATGTTACACAATGCAATACCATGTGACTAGCAGAAAATAATAAATAAACCATTTTCCTCGCAGCTATGTTCTACGGAAGGCTTGTGCCCTGCACTAGGCCGATATAGGCTGACGCTAATATAATGATGATGATAATATGAATGTATAAATAAGTTCGAAAAAAGATTTGATGGCATTAAGCACATTTGGCTAATGATAGAGCAATTTAAGCAACCATTGTAACGGTCAGTAGTTTGAAATTGTTGTTTTTAATTTTGTTTAACAATGAATGTTGCAATTGTTTTCTGAATAAATTTTACTTTACTATTATTCAAGTTCCTGCGTACCTTGGAAGGCACGTACAACAGCTGGTGGTGATGGTACCGGCCTCTACATATGGATTATAGTCACCAGTAATGTTGCCAGGTTGGACTTGAAATTACGATCTGTTGTACTTATATGCTGTTTGCAATAATAATGTATTGTGATTTTACATATTTCTTTTAAAAAATGAATAAAAATTAAACACACAATTCAATAATAATAATTTCATCGAAATACAATATCGAACCTACTACCACATGCGTACTTTACTGTTACTAATTCTGTTCAAACACCAAATCAAGGAATTAAAGGCTAATAATTTATCGAATCTTTAAAAAAATAACACAAATTTTTCTGATCTTCAATATTTGATATGAAACTCACAGCGACACCTAGCGGCGGGTGTACGTACTTTTTCGCCCCTCGAAAAGGGTCTAGCGAAGGGTTCCTTTTAATTTCCTAAGGGAACTCCATACCTAACGACCCTCTACCACGATACTCTTGATATTTTGTGGGATTTTATAGAAAAATTAAGTTAATAAAAAAAACAGCCTATAAAAGAAAAAATCCTATATATTTTTTGTATATGATTTAAATTGCAGTTTGGTAGCTTTTTTAAAATATAAACAATGAATCTATAAATGCCCCCCGATGTTAGTATAGATTAAGAGCGAGGTCTCAGATTGGCGAACTTTTACCTAAGATCAACAATCAACTAACTGCACTGTCTGTGAGATTTATTTAAATAATACCAGGTATGTACATAATTTAATGGTTGTGAGGTTGGCTACTATATCAAGGGTTCTGGGTTCGAGCCCCGGGCAATACAAACATTTGTGTGAACTGACATGTCTGTATAAGTATATATTTAAAAAAATGTATATAAGTATGTTTATCCGTTATTTAGTACCCATAATATAGGTTTACGCTTAACTCGGGGCTAGATGGCGCTGTGTGAATGTCAGTGGATATTTATTATAATTATTATTTGTCTGGGAGTTTTCTATGTATATTTCGTATGTACTAGCTGTTCCCCGCGGTATTACCCGCTGTATAAGATACTTTCCCGCAGTAAACCATAATATAAATAGCCTCATTAAGTCACGTTAAAGCGCTCAAATCACACGAATGAACATTATTTTATTTTCTTGAAAAATAAAGCAAGTTTTTTTCGAAATTAAAAGTAGCCAAATTTTCTTATTACATCAGCTACCTGCCAAAATAATATGTCCAGCCATTTCAGAGATTACCCGGAACGAACATATAGACTGACAGACGGACAGACAAACAGACAAAACAATTCTAGTTGTTTTGGTTTATGTACACAGATTTTAGTAAAAAAATCAACCTATATCACAAAGAGACACCAATTTTCATGTATAGATTTACAAAAAACTATATAAGTATGTTTATCCGTTGTTTAGTACCCTAACTACAAGCTCCTCGCATAATATAAGGTTAGATGGCGCTGTGTAAATGTAAGTGGATATTTATTTATTAAAAGGATAAACAATGCACTAATAGCTCTTTCAGAGTATACAACACAACACTTAAGCATATGAAAAAGTAGTGTTAATATTATTAACATCATGGTCTTTAGCTACTCTTTTTTAATTTATTTAACAATTTATGCACACACAGACAAGGCAAAACACCATAAACATGGAAAAGTACGTTCAAAGGCACAACTTATTTCACAATAAAACTTCTTCCAGCTGGCCAAAACAAAAGGACAGAAAGTAAGAAAAGTAGGCAAGTGTGTAGTAATAATAATAATGAAATAAAATAAAAATACATGTATGTATGTACATTTATGCTTTATTTATCGATAAACGTATCTATGGGATCATGACTGACCAAAACAGTTAAAGTGTTTTTTTATTAGGTATCAAACTTGACTAAACTAAAACCTAATTCGATACAGCGAAAAATTAATTTGGTAATAAAAATGTTTATTTTGTCTCGTATTGACGTTGAAAATGCTTATTGAAAGCATAAATAAATATAAAATAATTCTTACACTCTCTCTTCAACCTATAGCAGTCCACTACTGGACATAGGTCTCCCCCATCCTGCGCCAGACATCTCGGTCCTCCGCTTTTCATCCAACCTCTACCAGAGAACTTTTGCAATTTTGTCTTACACTATTATATAAAAAATAAACCTTCAGGATATTTCGTGTCGCTAACGTATCGCTGTCGCTTGGTACGGAGGCGCGAGGTTTTATCTTCACGCTCGCACGACTATCCTATGGTAATGTAATGAAAAATTACGTCGTCCGATAACGCGTCGTCTCCACACTTTGTACCCATTTCACATGCTGATGCGGGCTCTGAACACAGAACGTCAGCTGATGCTGTGGTTATCTCTTGAAAAAGCTAAAAAAGACGAGAATATTTACCAAAGTTAGAATGTCGGATAAGTTGTTCTAAATATCCGTTTCAGTCAGTAGGTTTAAGGTATAATTATTACGGACACAGAATATTAGGTAATGCTGTAAAAAATTCTTAAAATAGCTTAAACAAATTTCGACGACCCATCTGGTGTAACGGTCGAGACGTCGGCTGTTACACCAAGGGTTCCGGGTTCGATCCCTGGGCAGTACAAATATTTGTGTGCATTAACATATCTGTTTGTAATGGTCTGGGTGTTTTCTATGTATAATATCTCTCTCTCTCTTTCAACCTATCGCAGTCCACTGCTGGACATAGTCTCCCCCATTTTGCGCCAGATATCCAGTCCTCCTTTTCTCAACCAGCTTCCACCAGCGACCTTTCGCAAGTCGTCGGTCCATCGCGCTGGAAGGCGTCTTACGCTACGCTTGCCGAGACGCGGTCTCCACTCCAGAACTCGTCTGCTCCAACGGCCATCGGTTCTGCGACATACGTGACCAGCCCACTGCCACTTCATCTTGCTGATCCGGCGGGCTATGTCGGTAACTTTAGTTCTCTTACGGATTAAATCATTTCCGATCTTATCCCATATTTATTTACAAAAAAATATATAAGTTTGTTTATCCGTTGTTCAGTACCCATAATACATGCTTTACGCTTAACTTGGAGCTAAATGGCACTGTGTGAATGTCAGTGGATATTTATTATTATTTACCTACCACAAGTAGAATGGAATTAAAGCTGGTTAAAGATATTTTTATAACAGTATTATGGAATGATGTCTTTTTGGTAATTGGTATCTGCAAGGAAATTAGTTTGAAGTTCAAGTTTTTATTTCAATAGCATTAAAAAGTAGATGCCAATAAACGAAAGGCAAATTCATGACTCAAACACCTGCATTCGGCGTCGATGAATTTAAACCGAGAATTATGTCGATTGTCCTATCGATATCTCATTTATCAACTTTTATGATAGTTCGTATTTAAACAAATTTGTCGCTCATATTATATAGTTATGTACAATATCAGTAGATGTATATTTGTATCAGTAGGAAACATCCAAAATAAATAAATATAACTGAATATTTATTTGTATTTTATTAAATAAAATGATAACATTAACTTTTATTGATAAGAATTGAATTACGTTCACGAATAATTTGAGTCAAATCCTTAAAAGATAATTTAAGAACCATATTTTTTTAAAAATATTATTAGCGATAACATAATGTTCAAGACGAGAGTAAAAATCATATTAAAGAGGTTATTACTAATTAACTACTAATGAAAATAATAGTTAATAAATATGGTTTATTAACAGCACCATTTAATCCAATACAGACACGTATATAAAAATGCGTAAATACGCACAAATTATACACAAAAACACCCAGACCATCCCATACACAGAAATATATATACTCATAAAAATGTTAGTCGATTACACAACGTGGGTCTTCAATCTAATTATCTATCCGATATGAATCCATGATTTTAAACTGCTAAGCTTATTCCATATGAAAGATATTATTGGTTCATCATCATCAGCTCATTAAACGTCCCCACCGAGGGGCACGAGCCTACCCGTATAAGGTGATTAGTCGTCCACGCGGGCCAATCTCTTCGCAGGCGTGCATGAAGGTTTCCTCACGATTTTTTCCTTCACCGTAAGAGCGTCGGATAACGTACATATATCTTCGAAAATTTGAAAACACATTGGTACGTGTCGGGATTTGAACCTCAGCCCTCCCGGTAGGAAGGCGACAGTCCACACCATTGAGCCACCGACGCTCTTATGGCGACGCTATTATTGGTTAGTGTAGTTTTATTTGACTCGTCTTTATCAATAGGCCAAACCACTGAAGCGAATTTTAAAATTGGGTTTTTTATTGACCTTTAATAGCTGATTTATATTGTGTACTATTCCAGGCTATAAGGTTGACCTACATAAAATTCAAATATTAATGTACGGCCCGAGTTTGGATACACATAACTTTAGAATTTTCTTGGGTTTTCTTTTCTTTCTCAACAGGCCAAAATACTGACGCCCTTTTTTTCTCAAAATAAATTTATGTGTTTTAATAATAAATGGATTTTGACTTGGACTTTGAATATAACTACATATTTATTAATGGCGTTTCGTGCCTCCAATCAAACGAGGTCGCTGTAAAGGAAATTCATATTGTCTTAGCAATATGCTTTGTTAAATACCATACATATGCCAAAATGTATTGACAGCGACATCTTGCATCGTCTAAGGGACAGAGGAATGTGACTTTCCCCACAGCGTGACTAACTTCCACCCTCCACGGTGGCCTTTTTAATGCCCACCGCCTTTACACGCGCCTCGTCTGCTACCATTTTATTCTTAAAAGTCGAATTTTACTACTTCCCCACCATACTAAAATAGACCATATTCCTAAACTTCAGGGTTGAAAACAGCCCGATGAACCAACAGGAGTTAGATCAGTATCTAATGGAATATCAAATCAACAGAACTGTGCGTTCTTTGAAGAAATTTGTTCGTACAATTGCGTGTAAACTTTTGGATTTGGACTGTATTTGGCTAAGTTTAAAGGAGATATTAGCATGCCGGTTTATAGTAGAGATAGGCCCAACTCGCCAGCACGGATTGGAGGTGCAATAATTTAAGCAAAGGTGGAACGCGACAGAGAGTTCTTTTTGGAGTTTGTGCGAGTGAGACGTGCGTAGAGGTCGGATGGGTGCGGGTTAAACGCGCTACAGGCGCGGACTTGGTTCTAAATAGTTCGGGGCAGCATTAAATGTCTATTTCGTATATTTTTTTTGATTTTATTGATAGTAACTTGTTGGTAGTTACTGAATTCAAAATTATAACCTAACTCAACCATTGTGTTAGTAACTTACAATTGGTGGTAGACTCGATACTGAGCCGTCTAGGTAGGTACCACCGCAGTGCCAGATATCATCCCGTGAAACAGGAGTGTTATGCACGTTTGTGTTTCGGAAGAGGGCACTGTAGCTAGTGAAATTACCGGGTATAAGAGACCTGACATCTGTTGTCTCGGGTGACGGGCGCAGTGCGGCATTGATGGAGGATAATAACTGTCTATCAGTTGTTGGTCTCCTTTAATGCCGCTGTCATAGTCTGCCGTATCACTTACCATCAGGTGAGCGTCCAGACCGTCCTGTACACTTATAACATAAAAAAAACTATTAAGTTCATCATCCGATCATTAAGCATCCCCACGAGTCACGAGGCTACCGTAAAGGGTGTACCTTAGTCATCCACGCAGGCTAGTAGGAATGGCCGTCTTCAAGCACAACCCTTGAATCTCTTTGGCATGCAAAGAGATTCACGCGCAGGTTTCTTCACGATGTTTTAACCGTAAAAGCGTCGGATAACATACATAATTTAATTTCGAAAATTCAAAAAGACATATGTGGCGAGATAACCGCGCCCACTGATTGAAGACACCAGTACACAATGAGCACTAACCTTTTTAAAGCTCTCAATCAAATTGTAACTCTGGAATTTCATCTACTCGTAAGGTCTCTTCTTTTCTTTTGTTACCGTTCGCGATAAGATTCGGAACGAAGATATCCGTGAAAACTAGATCAACCGACATAGCCTACAGGAGTAGCAAGTTAAAGAAGAAGGAAAGAAGAAAGAAAGCATTTATTTAATCTAAACATCGCATATACAAGTAAATAATGTGAGCGTGAAGTTGAAGTGGCTGAGGGTAGGTATGTGCCCTGCCCATTAGTGCGTAGAACCAATGGCCAATGGGGCGAAAAGGACTCGAGTGAGGTGGACGTAATAGGAAAAGAAGCGTGGGTTGACCCCATAGCAGATGCACTGATGGCCTGGTTAAGGTGGCGGGTGGTAGCTAGGGATCGGTCCGTGTGGATATCAGGGAGGCCTTTGTTCAGCAGTGGATATTTTAAGGTACAATAATGATGATGAAGTACCCACTCTTAAACCATTAAATTAGTAATTTATCTAACACAAATATATTGAGGGGGTTTTTACCATTATAATGATGGTCGGGTGTATGTTGGAGAGCCAGCATTTTCTAGTTTAATGATTCAGGATGCAGTACATACAGTTGAGGTTGTGTGTTCGGATTGGAGGCTGGAAATAAAACATATATTTGTTATTAAAATAACAGTCAAGGTTTTATCGCCAAAGAAAAATGACAAAGGTGAAATTATTTCCTAGCAGGCAGTTTTGAGAATATAACATTTTCTTTAAATTTAATTGTTACCTTATTTTGATTAAAAAATAATGTAATTTTAGTTTAAAAAGTTATTTCCAAAATCCCGTCACTACAAACCTTAATGGTTTTTGTATGGGATTTGATAAAAAAATATTGTAACAATTTTTCATATGGTTATTAAAATTTAATAAAAAATGTTTTTATATTTATTTTCAATCCAATAACTTGTTGGACTAATTTTATCTTTATTTCAGGTTAAAGAGTGAAACAAGCAGATAATACGGTTTAGGCACTGTGGCTAAGCTGCACGTCACAAGGCGACAGTTGCCGTTTCTGCTTCCTTGATTGAAAATTTTTGCATTTATATGCTATTGGAGTTCCAGTTCTATATAGCTTTTCGCTATTCGCGTTACCGGCAGTAGTGGGTCGTTTTTTTCACATTATTCTATGTTATCTAGCACCTACCACAACGCCCATAAACTAGGTTTAAATCCTCCGAGACCCCAGGCTCGTTGTATACACTTTTTAAGGTTCAGAGCTATCTACACTCATATATGGAGCTTTGCAGGCTATCAGCAAACAAGAGCGAAAAGTGTATCCATTTGACGATACATTTGGTGTAATGGTTGACATGTTGGCTACACCAAGGGGTCCGGGTGCAATCCCTGGGCAGTAAAACATTAATTGTGTGAATGGCTTGCTATACATCCAGACGTATTGGCCTGGGTGTTTCTATGTTTAATATGTATTTATTACAAAAGTATAAGAGTATAATTATCGTTGCTTGACGCTTAACTTTGTCAGTAAATGTCAGTGGACACGTATTTATTCATCCAGAAATGTAATCGAGTGCGTGTTGGTGCTGGTCAGTGCTCGTAAGTTGTTTAGCAAAATGCACCATGAGTCACTAAGTTTTCGTGGGTCACGACAGTATGTACTAGGAACCCATGAATCACCAAGAGCACCCTCTTGTAGTTAAGATGATGTCAGACGCTAGAGCTGAGTGAGCCAACTTTAAGAAGAAGTAAGAAAGTAAACAGGTTGACTGAAGTCGTATATGCTGTATTACTAGGAGCCAATAAGATACAAGCTTTACTTACTCTAGTTAAGTGCACGTCGGTCGATGGAGCTTCGTTTGTTGTTCGGGAAGATACACCAAAGGCCGCAGGTTTGGCTTGAATCCAACAGGAAATGAGCTTAAATCCCCATCCCATCATCTGCTGATGTATCTGCAATGTCATATTTACACTTTCAATAGCTAAAGATAACAGATATTTAGGAAATTATTTGCGCCTCTAACCAATACACCATATACTTAATTACTTCGTACATGGGACACAGTGTATGATAAAGTTACTAGAACTTTTTTATGTTATTAGTGAACGGGACGGTCAGATCGCTCACCTGGTGGTAAGTGATGCTGAACATGACAAAAGCAGTGTTAAAGGAAATTAATTACTGTAAGTAGTCATCTTTTCCGTCACACTTCTCTGCGCCTGTCACCCGACGACAGATAATAGGTCGTTTTAATCCGGTATTTTTGCTAGCTAAGTGTCCTTATCCCGAAACATAGAAGTGCAACACACTCTTTTCACGGACGATATTGTCACTACAGTGGATCCTAACCAGTACTTAGTTTTACTAATGCAAACCTTACTTCCTAAGTCCGGCCGGGGCGCCATCAACACCCCAAATAGGCCGACGCGATGCGAACGCTAAAAACGTACCCCTTTACCCTCACCCGATTTTTAAGCCTACTCCCACCCCCTAACTCCCGGGTTAGCCAGAGGTACATTTATGCACAATAAATTTTGACCGCCGCATCCAAACCGTAACGTCCTTACTCCATTTCCAAACATCGACTGAAAATAGTTTCTAAATTATTGGCAGTAGGTCATAATTTCCTTTAGCCCACAATTCGGACACTATGTAAAAGAAGCGGGTATGAGTGCAGAATTGTGAAGTTTTGCCGTCCAACAAATCGCCTTACCCGTATCACCGTAGGTTACTTTTCGTTTGGATGGCAATGTTATAAAGAAGGTGACACTTGCGGGCTGGGACAAAGCTCAGTAAATAGGTATTGTGTATTTCTGATTTGTCTTAGTCATAGTGCGCGCAATAAAATGTATTGTATGCTATGACATGCGGCTTTGTCTGAGAGGTTATAACCGCAGGATATGGCTAATCTTAAAGGCTTTGTTATAAGCTGTTGGTGAACAAAAACGCCCTGGTGGTTACCATTTGTTTATGCGAGTGATACGGACGGCGGTGACTTTACAGTGAAAAATGTTATGTTGTTTTGCCTTAGGTACATTTCCAGGTAGAGAGATGTTTGTTTTGGTAGTTTGATGTTATCTATTTTAATTCAGACATTTTCCATTAAAGGTCCGATTTACTACAGCTGGATCAGACGGCAACAGCTAATTGGACATAATTTGACACTTGGTTAACCTTCTAAAAGTATAAATTATCTTACGTTAGACGGCAATCGATTTAATACACACAGCAACTTCACTGTTGGGCCCTTATATATTCGTTCATAACATTCGTTGTTAAGTTCCTATAGTTAAAGTAAATCTGGGGCTAGATGGCGCTGCGTGTAAGTCTGGAGATATGACGTCCCATTGGCAGATCCAGGCCTTGCCCCGTAGCCATTCTGTATGGAAAGACCAAATTTTGGCTATGGTACGTCTAGTCTTGAGCATCGGTGGCTCATTGGTGTGGACTGTTGCCTTCCGATCGGAATGGCGCAGGTTCAAATCCCGGCACGTACTAATGTGTTTTCGAATTTTCGATATTATTTGCACGTAATCCGCTTTTACGGTGAAGGAAAATATCGTAAGGAAACCTGCGCACGCCTGCGAAGAGATTCAAAGGTTGTGCGTGATGTCGGTCAATCCGCACAGGGCTCGCGTGAACGACTAAGGCCTATACACCCTATACGGGTAGGCTCGTGCACCTCGGTGGGGGCGTTAAATGAGCTGATGATGACGTTTAGTCTTACAGTTGGTCGTCTAGATAGGTACGTTACCTTCTACGCGGGCCAAATATGGATCCTAACAATAATCATCGTAAGTTTGATTAAGGAGCATTTAAAGCACCAAGGAATTAAAGAGACTTTTGAATCACGAAGATACCCGAGATGATATTTTTCGGTCATTGATCAGATGAACGACCATTGATTATTGCTTGATTTTTTAAAATTTTCCAATTTTTTTCTCCCTGCCCCTCTGGGACCGATAAGCGTGAGCTTTATTTTTATTTTACATTGGCAAAGTAAATATAATTACTTTCATTGATTTTAAAGTATACAATTAAACAAAGCAAAGTAATAATAGATGTAAATAAAAATACTAACTTAAATGATGAAAGCATTGCAACATAGCTTGAATACAGTGTGATGCGTGAATCAAAATGGGAGATACGCCACAAAGGACAAAACGTCCATCAGAACGAAATGATATGGCGCTGAGCGCGTTTGGCTAGATTAGGTGATAATAAATCCTTTGCTGGGCATTAGGTCTCCTGGATTAACGGTAGACATACATTAGTTTCATTAGAGCGTCGGTTGCTCAGTGGTGTGGACTGTCGCCTTCCTACCGGGAGGGCTGAGGTTCAAATCCCGACACGTACCAATGTATTTTCGAATTTTCGAAAATATAAGTACGTTATCTGACGCTCTTACAGTGAAGAAAACATCGTGAGGAAACCTTCATGCACGCCTGCGAAGAGATTCGAAGGTTGTGTGTGAAGTCGTCCAATCCGCACTGGCCCGCGTGGACGACTAAGGCCTAATCACCTATACGGGTAGGCTCGTGCCCCTCGGTGGGGACGTTTAATGAACTGATGATGATGATACATTAGTTTATTACAGTTCGCACGGGTGTTGATCTATAACTTAAGATTGGTTTTTCATAGAAAAAACAATTTCAACTCAATGATACTATTGTTATTATAAATGTATTTATATTTATTTATTTAAGTAGGTAAATAAGCAAAGAGACAACCTGATAGTAAGTGGGAACTGTCACTATAAATTATTTATTAATTGGTCCATCACACCCTTGATAACCATAACAATGCCTGGAGTTACTCAACTAATAGGTAATGGAGCGAGCTATGCTTGGAGTCTCTCTTAGGGATAAGATCAGAAATGATTTAATCCGTAAGAGAACTAAAGTTACCGACACAGCGCGCCGGATCAGCAAGTTGAAGTGGCAGTGGGCTGGTCACGTATGTCGCAGAACCGATGGCCGTTGGAGCAGACAAGTTCTGGAGTGGAGACCGCGTCTCGGCAAGCGTAGCGTAGGACGCCCTCCGGCCCGATGGACCGACGACTTGCGAAAGGTCTCTTTTGGAAGCTGGATGAGAAAAGCGGAGGACCGGGATGTCTGGCGCAAAATGGAGGAGACCTATGTCCATCAGTGGACTGCGATAGATTGAAGAGAGAGAGAGAGAGGTACCTACTCAGAACATAAGGTAAAAAAGTTATTTGAAAGTATACAGAATGCAAAATTCATAAATTATGATTACAATCATCCTTCGATAATGAGCCAAAACATTGTCCATGGACAATATATATGATAAATATGAAATTTTATTCTTACAAAATAATGTTCTTTTTTGCAAATATTTAAACACATTTAAACATCATCTACGATATAGGTATGTATGCACTCCCTTTCGGCAGACCGACATTTCCTTCGCGTGGACACGACAGAAAAAAAAGCAAAAGGCCATTAGTATCGGAAGCCCCCTCATCAAGATAAATAGAAACGTCACGATGATGGATGAAGCCTCCTGCGCGGGTCTAGCGTCATCATTTAGCCGTATATCCCATGAACACGCCGCCTTACTCAGTACAAAATAAGGTTGATTATTGTGAACTTTTTTCTGAACATTTTGTAAAATATATTCTCTTCCTGCAAGGCTGCGTTGGTTATCTGAAGTAAATAAGTGTTTATGTACGGGCACATTGTTTGGGTAGACAAAGGGGGCTTGTTTGCACTGGGTAATGGCGCAGATATAAGTATGAGTTAGTGAGTAGAAAGACACAAAGGCTTGGTATTAAATAAATGGCCATTTAGCAGGATCTGCGAGGCATTGGGCGTCTTCCTATGTAATGGGAGTTCGAAGATTTATCGTCCGACATGAAAAATATGGAGATTTCAAGGGAAAGGGGAAATTGCTTTAGGTTTTGTTAGAAAGAGTATTGTATAATTATTTTGTGTGGCAAAGGAAACTTTCTTTTAAGCCATGATGGTCGGTCACGAGTGATTAATAAATTCGTTGACAACATCAATCTGCCTTCGGCCGATGTGGTATAGGCCTGGACTTTACAGTGGGATATTAAAGGATGATTGAAGATTATGATTAAGTATATATATAGAGAGTTCGAGTGGTCTTTCAATTTTATTATAGAAAAATATACAATTTTTCATTGCTGTTACCTTACCTTCTGATATAGAGAGGAATTCTAAGTCGGACAAGTTTATAAATATTTTCTTCTCCCACTACAACTGATGATTAAATCTGAAAAAAAAGATAAAGTCACGTTTAAAAAAATCAGTTTAATTATTATAAAGCGACAGTTGAAGGCAATAGGGACCATAGTAAAGTTTTTGTTTTTATTGAACGCAAGAGCATACGGTTTACCCAATGTTAAGTAATAAACATTTCCAAAATCAGAGGTCGAAATGCGTTGCCAGCTTAGAGTATCAATAGTCCGAAATAAACACATTTTATTTATTTATTTTTTATTAATAGTAGTAATAAATACTCTAAGGTTGCCGGCCCTTTAAATAAGAATAAACATCATCCTCAACAGGCCAAACCACTGAAGCGCTTTTTTTTTCTAAGCATCAAAACTCATATTTTTAGTTTAGTATTTAAATCATTTTTTATTATATTTTTGTATATTTCTTGACGTTCATAAGTGCTTTTTGTAAGCCTAATTTGAAATAAATGTTTTGACTTTGACTTTGAATACGCTCTCTTTTTGTAGAAGAAGGGCCTATTTCCTTTTACGCTAGTAATAATAACTTAATTGAAGTGTAATGTCTACGTATTACCATTAATCCTAAATATTGTATAACCGCTAAAACAAGAGATAGACTCATAAACAAAACGAGTTACTAATGAGTGTTGATTATTCAAGCTGGAGTTTCTCATTAAAAATCTTTTGTGAGACCCTCATCAAAAAAAGGCGAGTACGCGTGCGTTTTTAAAATGGAGATACATAACGGGGTGAAAATTAAAAAATCTCCCTCGCAATTAATTCAGGGGATCCAGCCTCTTTGGATGAGATTGCAGGATCGTTATAAAAATATATGTTGATTTAATAGTAATATCATATTTGATTTCGAAAAATTGACAAAATATTTAAAAAAATATATATATTTTATAGGTATGTTTTTTGGGCAAAGCTTGAATATCAATCGTACCCACGTTAATTTCTATATATTATTTCAGATATGAATATAGTTTTTAAGGAGAAAAAATTGTTCATCAATATTTGATGTCAATATTTTTTCAAGAAGTCGATGCCTATATAAATTTGACGCGTAAACTATGATTTACATAATAAAATTAAGAATTTAGCCGCCCGCTTATTTCTTGTATTAATAATATATTCTTAATAATCACACGAACTTTATTATCATAGCCTACCAGACAGTTGAATATGTATAATATATATTGAACTTCGAGAAAGTTCAATAATTTGGCTTTCAAAATTGACCATACAGAAAAATTGTGCATTCTCAATTAATGAAGTCATCGGAAGAGCTTGCGGAGATGCTGAACAGCCTTAATGAATCTTTCCGACGAGTTGGGCTTGGCATGAATTTGGACAAGACGAAAGTCATGTTCAACAGTCGTATCATGCCACAACCGATATGCGTCGATGGCGTCCGTCTCGAGGTTGTGCAGGAGTATATCTACCTGGGCCAAACCATCCAACTTGGCGGCATAACTTCGAGAGAGTAGGGTAGTGGCTGGGCGGCATTCGGTAAGCTACGTCATGTCCTAACGTCAACTATTCCGCAATGCTTAAAGACGAAAGTCTTTGAGCAATGCGTCCTACCCGTACTAACATACGCAGCTGAGACATGGACACTGACTGCGGATTGGTTCACAAGTTCAAAGTCACTCAACGCGCAATGGACAGCTATGCTTGGAGTCTCTCTTAGGATAAGATTAGAAATGATTTAATTCGTAAGAGAACTAAAGTTACCGACGTAGCCCGCCGGATCAGCAAGTTGAAGTGGCAGTGGGCTGGTCACGTATGTCGCAGAACCGATGGCCGTTGGAGCAGACGAGTTCTGGAGTGGAGACCGCGTCTTGGCAAGCGTAGCGTAGGACGCCCTCCGGCCCGATGGACCGACGACTTACGAAAGGTCGCTGGTGGAAGCTGGATGAGAAAGGCGGAGGACCGGGATGTCTGGCGCAAAATGGGGGAGACCCATGTCCAGCAGTGGACTGCAATAGGTTGAAGAGAGAATTAATGAACGTTACGATGGCGGGATTATGGCATGATTGTCGAATTTAAATGTAAAAAATATTTAGTACTATAATAATGTGATAATGTCATAGAAAAATTCTACTGTCATAGCATTAACGAACTAATAAGTATTTTGTAAATAGGTACACATTTAAAAGAACTGACTATTAAATAGTTGAATAGGTTTAAGAAAAAAAATTTCTGGGGATTTTAAAAAACGCGCTTGTATACTCAAGAAGGCCGAGAGATACGCGCTTGCAGAAATAAAAGCAAACCACGCCTATCTGTAAAGGCTCAGACTGCGTCTGTTTAGATTTAGCATTAGATTTAATAATTTTGTCTTCACTTATTTGGAGCTGAGAGATACATTTATATGCAAATATATAATAGTATTAATGTTTGACCAGTTTAAATCTAATCCCTTACAGAGAAGGAAAGCTTATTTTCAAAAACTGTATTATATTATAATTACACAAAGTCCAGCAATGCAAATGATGGCTTTTAAAGTAGGACATTGATGAAAAATAATTATTGCGATCAAACTTTGTTTTATTACAAATATTATATTAATGATATTTGTTTTATTTCAGTACTTCAATTCTTTCCTGGATTAGGTGTTTCACGATAACATTCCGCGTTTGTAACGGTTCTTGTTCCAGTCTTGTTTATCTTCTTAACAAACCACACGCCCCTCTGGGGTATCAGTTAACAATTCCTGCATTCTTCTCATTATTTATTTTTAAATTTTAATTTCGAATTCTTGATGATTGATGGATACATGCATGTATGTATATGACTTAAATGTAAAACTGTTGTAAGACATATTATTGTAAACCTAGTAACCTGATGGATACATGCATGTATGTATATGATTTTAATGTATAACTCTTAGGAGACATATTATTGTAAACCTAGTAGCTTCTAGATACATGTTGTCAGACTTAAATTATTTACCTGAAGAAATTGTTTATTTGAGGATATTTGGTCAATGTTGTATGTACTGCATTTGTGAAAGAGCGGAATCCCCTGGTACAGGCAATTTCTGCTTAAAAGGGGATTCCGACATATTATAATTGTAACATTATTCAGGAAATAATAAAAAAAAATTTTATTTTGATTTTGATTTAAAATTCTTGTGTTGTTTTTCAAACTGCATACTGTAATAGGATAACTAAAATAAGTTATGGCATAATTGTAAAAATATTCTGTTGGGAGTTAGCCTGAAGAGATAGCTCAAAGCATTGACATCGCTGAAATTACAATTAGAATTTTATTCTTTTTATTTTTCTTATGTGGGCAAAAAAACCTACCCATCATATCGAAGCAGCCGTCTGTCTCTATGTTCTTCAAGGATACGATCAAATTATTTACATACTTAGCATAGCTTTTCATGTTATAATATAAAAATCGCTACTCGTATCTATGGTACCTACAGATGTGAAAAACATATGAAATCGAGGGAAGTGATTTAACTGGAGACGCATGCTGTGAAAATATTTCGAATAGGTTATTTTTTATTCATATAGTGTCTTCATCGTTCATCTTCTACTTGTTAGATTTGTTATATACGTTATCCACTCGAACGTAGGTCGCGCGTAGACAATAGATTCAAATATTATGTGTTGTGAGTTTCCACCCGTGCCATGCTAAATTAACCCATTGAATGCCAGGAAACCAGAATCAAAGTAAATAAGTGACACCTTAAGATGACATTGGCGTCAAACTATTCGGATTTAATATTTTTTTATGTTTGCTAAACCGTCTGTGCCTATATCCAATTGATTTTTCCAGAACATAACATAACTAAACAACGCAAATCAGGGCGCGGTTTGACCCTTAATAGCCCCAAGTGACTACCGCTTTTTGCCCAACCCCCGCACGCACATGCGTATTGTAGCCCCCTACCCCTAAGCGCGCTTCCATTTTGTTTTTGTGAAACCTTTTTTGCTAACCTAGCTTAATAGCGATAGGATCAGGTAATGAGTTGGGACTTAATTGTAATTAGCCTTAGTCTGGGATCATGGTAATGGCATTAGTGGGCAGGAAATTTAAAATGATGTTAGTTGAAGTTTAGTTAGTGATTACATTATAAGTAAATAAAAATAAAAAATATTTTGATGAAATTGATATTAAAAGATGTGTGTGTGGAGGTTGAGCTTTACATTAGGGAATCACTACTTGTAGAGAGTTATTTGCTTGCGTCTTAGCAAGCGTAGTGTAGGACGCCCTCTGGCCTGATCGGCCGATGACTCGTGAAAGGTGGAGGCTGGATTAAAAAAACTGATGAGGTCTAGCAGTGGACTGCGATAGATTGAAGAACGGTGCCAAAAGTTTGTTTAGAATTTTGTCATCTTTAAGGTTCCAAAGTAGAATTGTAAATGCTCTGATATCTTATGAATTATCACATTTTGCAGCACCAACGTAAGTTTGTATATGTTAAACTAGCTTTTGCCCGCGGCTTCGCTCGCATTAAATTCGGATAATCTGACAATCACACAGCGCCATCTAGCCCCAAGTTAAGCGTAAAGCCTCAGTTTTTTTTTAGCAAAAAATATGTTATAGTGAGCTCACCTCAAAAGATAGACATAAGTTGTCGCAGACTTTTTTGTAGACCTTAAAAGGAGAACAATACTCTCATACATGACTTTTGTGAAACTTTAACCGTTTACTCAGCGTACGCAGCGGAAGCTCCAAGTATGAAAAAATACCCCCCCCATTTTGAAACATTCTTCATTGCTGCACCGCTTGTATTACTCGTAGCGTGATGATTTCAAATCGAACCAGTAGTTCCTGAGATTAGCGCGTTCAAACAAACAAACAAACTCTTTAGCTTATATATAGTATAGATAAAACAACATACTATATATTATAGTTGAAATTCGCAACAATCTAAATAATATATACGAGAATGAGAGCTGCAGCCATGTTTTCAATTTAAAAAAACCAACCGCAACGCAAGTCCCGTAAACTGTCCCAACAGGCTGCGTATACTAAAGCTCAATTATTCACTTTGACGTTGTCGTAGATAATCATCTGTCATACAAAGCTGAACGGACCGGTGACTAGTGTAAGCAGACCCTGGCAAACCCGTGGACATCGTCGTCAACCCTCAAAATATTCAAACGCCGCGCACGGGTGGAGGTCAATTTATATTGGTGTTTTCAATTGGAAAAGGGAAGTTTCACGACAGATTTTGAGCTGGGTTCGGATATATAAGATTGTTTGACATTTTTTTGGTGTTGCCAGATAAACAAGGCTTATTGTCGACAGACAGATGTTTCCCAACGGTATTAAGGTCGTATATGCTTATGTTAGGATCCTGGAAAAGGGGGTTACGTCACAAATGGATTTTGAATTTATAGAAGGACAGTTTTTATTATTTATGAATATTACAAACGATTCTCGTCCTTTAAAGGGAGGTTGGAATAATATAAATAAATATCCACCGACATTCACACAGCAACGTCGGTGGCTCAATGGTGTGGACTGTTGCTCTCCTACCGGGATAGCAGAAGTTCAAATCCCGCCACGTACCAATGTGCTTTCGAATTTTCGAAAATATATGTACGTTATCCGGCGCTTTTACGGTGAGGGAAACCATCGTGAAGAAACCTGCGCACGCCTGCAAAGAAATTCAAAGGTTGTGCGTGAAGTCGTCCGACTAAGGCCTAATTACCCTATACGGGTAGGGTAGTGGCCCTCGGTGGGGCCTTTTTATGACCTGATGATGATGATGATTCACACAGCGCTATCTAGCTCAATTTATATAAGGAGCTTGTACTATGCGTAATAAACAACAGATAAACTGACATATACTCTTTTTCACATACTAAGTATACACTGAAACATCCACACGAATGCAAAAATATATGTCCATGCACACAAATGTTTGTACTGCACGGGGATCGAATCGGGAACCCTTGAAGTAGCCGACGTCTCAACAATTAAACCTCAAGACTTGCGAACCGAAACTACACAGAATAAGCAGATGCAAATCGCTAAGCTCGTATTGGCTACGAAAATAGAACCAAAGTCCGCAAGTGCTGTTGACAGAAGGTGGGCGGAATCGAATTATGCGAATAAGCAAAAGTGGGGCCTGAAAGGACCGCTGAAGACTTAATATTCAAGAGGTGATACCTAACGGGCTTGGTTGGCGTGGTTTGGACTATCTCGGGTGTTTTGAATACGAAGTGACTACGAAATTGTAAATTGTTTTTATTTCCGGTAGCGTTATTTTTTTTATGCGAACAAGTAAAATATGATCTTTATAATTATCTTTATTGTTGCATTAATCTTAAAATATTTGTAACTTTTTATATTGGTGTTATATTTTGGAAAAAAGAAGCCATTACTGAGTTTCTTATCAGTTCAAGGTGTATTGGTAGCTTTACAGACATTCTTAAAGTGCTTTCCTCGGGAATGATTTTTTTAATGTAGTTTTAATAATAACAAAATGCTAGATGTAAGTAACTTGCCAAAATTTAAATGAGACGTCCGTTGAAAACAAAAGTCCATTTGAATGGGCTTTCCATTTGGATCATCGATATGTAAGCATCCATAATAGAGTGCAATCAAGTTAATAGACTTGAACGTTTGCACACAAACAGCGCCCTTCCCTTCCAAGGGATGAGCCGGTCCCATGTCGTCGCGAGTCAACAAATAATCCATTACCTTATTGAACCAGGTGTTCGATTATAGGACTCCATTGTCTTGTTGTTTTTTTAAGAACCGGTAAATTCTGCTGTCTAACTGAATTTGAATGAGTTTAGAAACACTTATTTAATAAAAGTAATGCATTTTTTACCTACAGTGATTTTGTGAATCAAAGGGCAAGTTGAGCTGATGCTCACGCTTACAAAATTATAATGGTCTTTAACAAGTAAGATGATTAAATTTAACTCACTGAGAAGTCTCGAGTCACTCACTTCACTAGATTAAATTTAACTCACTGTCGAGTCCCAAACTTATTAGATAGGTCTTAGATTGTTCACTGTTCACGTTACGTAAAGGCTAGAAGAAAACCTCAAAAGGTTATTTTCTTGACAATTTGGGGCTATTTTTTTATCAGTAAAATAAAAACAATAAAAATAAATAGCCCCAAACGGCTAAGCTACTTCAGTGTTATTAAAATTTTCTATTATATATCAGATTGAGTTTTTCGGGTGATTTTTGTCAACAGTTCAAATCATAGAAACTCTTTTATATATCCAGTATTAACATTACTGATACTCTTCTTTAGTCATCATTATCATCATCATGTTATATCCGATTGAGTTTTTCGGGTGATTTTTGTCAACAGTTCAAATCATAGAAACCCTTTTATATATCCAGTATTAACATTATTGATGCTCTTCTGTAGTACCTAGCTTAAACTTCAATTGTTTCCGTAACGATATTCATTACTGCTAATATTGTAAAAATAAATAGAAAAGTTACTTTGACCAATCTCCCGTTATTACTTTCGCCATAGCTATGCTGTAGGTACGACACGTTACATAATAATAATATTTTTTAATATGAATCTGCTACAATAAATCTCCTAAGAACTCATGCTACTATAACCTGTGCTGTCTATTTCATCACAAGCAATTAAAATAACATAGCAACAGCTAAAACGTGACATATTTCAAAGAACAAAACGAGCTAGTCCCTAACAATATATATTTTTCAAACAATTCCCGCTTTATTCTTTCACGGGAGTGAAAAAAATAATTTAAATTTTTGTAACAAAAAGATAAAACTCGTGTGTGCCTAACACGTAGACCTTTTACATAATCCGGAAAGGCCGAATTAAATTTTAGCACGTAGGTGGAAAAAGGAACCTCCCCAAACAACCCTTGCGCTATAAAAAATGGAATATTTCTTTTTGATTACAACAATATATATTGTGCCTTCGGATTCGAATCAGGTCACGGGATATGGCGGAGGCGGAAAAATACTAGTCAAGGTCTTTAGTCAGTTAAGTTGTTACTTTCTATATTTCGAAGACTTCACCTTTTATCGCTTACATCGGAAAGTTAATCTTCTCAAGTAATGTCTAATTTAGGATATGTTAGGACATTTGTTATCTACCGGAAACACACACATTGGGACATTATTTCGAAGATTTTAAAAAAATATTACAAAACTGGTCTGTGTAACTTTTAATTAGTATACAGACACAGTTACCCATTGAAGTCACATCACTATTTAGTTTCCAACTACATAATCAGTTTGGCATAATAAGTATATATATAAACGTGTAAAAAATTTTTTTCTCTCCTAACATACCAAAGCACGGCCCTTCCCGCCCTGATTTGCCACCTTAGCCCACCGGCCAACCCTTTCGAGTGCGCCAAATTAGGCACAACCGCCCCTTTGCGGCTCCAGGCAAAAATTCAATTACGAACTTTGCTCCATCCCAAGAGTACACCTAAAGGGCGAACGCTTTTTTGCCTCTAAATTTTTATGCGGCCCTTTACAAGGTCGTAAACGGGCCTGTTTTATGAATATTCCATTTACCGGAGCCTCCAGGGTCTTCCTAAACATATAACACGTGCAGGGCTGCCATCGTTATGTAAAACACGGGGAAACACATTTGAAATGGTTTCATTAGTATTAAATATAGTATAACTATTTGATGGAGGGGCTGGTTATCTGTCACTCAGGTATTCCTTGCACATAGACTTTAAATTTTCGAATTTATATTTAGTTTCAAAATGGTTTTTTTTCTTCCTGTTTATGTGAGAGAACAATAAATAAAGAAATTATCTTCCATAAAAAGCATTTGAACGCATATTTTGTATAAAGATGCTCATCATCATCATTGCCGTTTATATATCAACTGCTGAACGAAGGACCGATGACTTCCAAGCGGACTGATATCTAGCCGTTGACATCCATCGGCTCCATAACCAGGTCATCAGTTCTTCTGATTCGGCGTCGGGTTTCGTTTTTTCATGGTAGCCACTCGCGAACCTTAAAGTCTCATTTACTATGTTTTTCTTTATTATTATTTATTTGTAATTAATTATCATCTATATTTTAAATACTGCATCAAGCCCATCAAAAATTTCGATTCAATATTTTTTAATGTTTGAAATAGAAGCCACAGTTAACACAATATTGATATGTGAAGCTAGTCAGTCCCTAGTGACGAAAAATCCTTAAAAAAATCATTTAAACCTTACAGTATCGGGATTCTTATTTATGATTTGGGGCTAGATTGCGCTGTGTAAATGTCGTTATTTTATTTTTATTTTTTATGAGTTGGCAACCCTCACTCGCAGCCTATTTACATAGAAAGATTAGAAACGGGCACATTTCCAGCCGGCGTGATGAATGGGGTTTTCCTTTGTAATTAAAAAACTCTTCTCACAAAGGGTCCGAGGCAATTACCTAAGCTGCGGTGGACCCGCATCAGCACACACATACACACTGATTTCGGATATATATTTATTATATATTTATTCACAAGCGTATCATAGCATAACATACCCTTCGGTCTGATGGACCGACCTTTTGGTCGCTGGTGAAGGCTGGATGAGGAAAGGACCGGGATATCTTGCGCGACTTACGTCTAGCAGTGGACTGTAACCGGTTGAAGAGAGAGAAGAATTTTTCAAATCTAAGCGAGGGATAAAGATCTAGATAGATAAGATATAACACGGCTGTTTAGATGATTTTCTATCCAATTGCGACTACATAAATACATATATTAAAAACCTTAATATCATTGTTCAATACCCACACATTGAAGGCCATACGTGTACCATGAAATACATTTTTTTAAGTTAGTGTTTAATGTATGGGGAACACCACAGACATCCGAATATACAATTAGACTGGACAAGCCGCCAAGTTTATAGGCAGTCCCAGTGTCGCAATTTCTTTTCGGTTCTTACCTGTGAAAAGTTATTACATTTCTTGGTAAATTTACTGATTCATTGCGATGATGGCATGTTACAATTGCACAGGATGGCATTTTGGGAAAAAACGGTAATTTCTTCTAATATTCGTGCGTCTTGACTCGTCTCACAGAGCGTAAACTGGCAGCCAGTGTATGCTCGTTGAGCTTACATTTGTCGCACTTAAAAACGCGGCTTGCCCCATCTCCTGTATTGGGAAATCTGTGGGGAACACCAAACCATACAGTAGCTAGTGATGTTTGGGAGAGTGTTTAAATTGACAGGGTTTACGTTCATGTATGTTTTAATTCAGAAACATAAGTATTTTTGGTATTTGTCAACAAATATGAACGTCTGTTCAAATTTAAATTAATTCCGCAGTAAAAAATCTTTCATTTTAAAAAGTATTCCACGAAACGTTATGAAAGAGAGTACCTACGCACACATTAAACGACTTCATCACGCACCACCGGCTGCGTCACGAGCCCCACTGCAACACATTAATTCCGAGCGACACATAAAATCCGGCTTATTTAGACTCTACTCCGCAAATCACCCAAAACTTCGGGCAAAAAGCTGGCCAATTTACATAATGACTATATATTATACACTCCCCGAATTTTAATGTAACCGTAACCATGGTAAATAACGCGCGATTACTCATTTACTTGGTGACAATGATATTCTGTATATATAAAGGTAGATACGCCATCCGTGCCTCAAAAACGAACCGCCGAAGAGAGTACAGTTTGTACTCTTTTGTTTAGGTAAATGTGTTCGAAATTCGAAATATGTGTATGTGTGTTGTCATTGCATTCGGAACACTTTTTTCGATTGTTTTGTGAGTATATCACGAATCTATACTTTTTTACATCATTGCTTGGTGATGTGAAGTTGGGGTCTAGCTCTGGAAAATGTATGCGCGCCAAAGTGAAGTTTTAATGAAAACCACGGTCTCAAGCCAAACGAAATGCGGCTCGTTATTAAAGTTGAGCCGTGCTTTGCTTTATAATTATTGTTACCTTAATTTTGTTGTTGACTTACGTGTTTCGTGTACTCATGAAAATTGTGTATAGAATTGTCGTCAATTTTTCATTAGAAGAACTAATCACACAGATATTAAAAGTCAAAAGTGTGTATGTATATTTGTTTCTTCATCGCGTCTAAACGGCTGAAGTGATTTTAATAAAATGTTGTGTATACCAAGCTGACACCCTGGATAATTTATATGCTATGTTTTATTGTATCTTATACCGTGAGAAATACTGCGGGGCATAGATAGTAATACCTTAAACCTTAGTATTAGCCTTTTGAAACCCAACTTGAACCATTTGACCCATTTCAAAGATTGGTGTCCGAATTAAGTAACTAATAGTTAGAGATGTTGTCCGTACAAAACTGTATTTACGGAGAAATTTTTATTTTCATTACATTTTGTAAAGGTTTTTTAATGAAGTTAAGATCGCAAAAAACACCTCTATATAGATACCAGATGGGCAAAGATAACGGCTTCGTCCGTTACGTCACGTCCTCCTACACAAGGGCCCAAATTAAGGTCCTTGAGCGGGGCCGTGATAAATGAACGAGGGACACAACTTTTTGTGACAAATTACTGAAGAGTACGCCTAAAAGGTACGGTATTTACGTTTTATGTTGAAATGTCGAGTGGAAGGGAAAACGATGTGTAATTCTCGATACGAATAGCATAATATTTATATTATTTGTAGTAAAATTGTACAATATGACATGTTATTTCTGTAGATAAGGTATTAAATAATCCACCTTAAGTGCTTTATAAAATAAGTAGGAGCAGAAAATAATTGCTAGCGTTTGTTTGTTCGTCGTTCCAGTAAATACTGTAGGGCTGATTGATGCAACTTTTTTGCAGATGTTAGGTCTATTATAAGTACCCGGTATTTTTTGTTAATTGGGAACATCAATGAGATGTTATAGGTTGATTTTGAAAACATATTATAAATTATGACTTACTAAAAGACGAACATATATGGCGCAAATGAGCAGTAATTATCATAAGTAGTGAGTATTATATTTCATTATTGTATCAAAATTCATTATTGTGCTTTACTTTGGTATTTTTATTGTATTTTTTGTATTCTTTTTGACATTCATAAGTGCTTTTTGTAAGCCTAATCTGATTAAATGAAATTTGAATATATATATATATATATATAATAAGATGATAAGATTAGTACTAAGATTATTGTAATAGTTAAAATCTTTGGCGTAAGCAATCTTTTGTAAATGTCCAATTTGTAAAACCTATGCCGTACTACAGAATCATATTACCTAAATATTTAACTATGTAAACCAAATTTCCATTAAAAAGTGTTTACCCTCCCTCAACAAACCAGGGACCCTCACTCCCATTAATCAATCACCTCAGAGGGCACGCGACCAAGGGCCGCTTACATATTTGATAAAGGGACCTCTGGAGGGACACTTTTCTACCTGAGTCGGAGACAAATGGAAATGGCGTGTTAAGAGAAGTTTGTAATTTGCAGGCTTTTTACTAAAAAGGGGTAATTTATTACCTGTTTCGTGCTATATAAACTGTGTAATACCGAACCGGCTTCCTATAAATATTTAAAAACTTATTTTTAAAAAAGGTAGAAATCAAAGAAACATAATATCCAACCAGTGAAATCGTTGTTTCGGCAATTGTTACTTGTATTCTATGTTGTTTCGTGAAACCATTTCTATTTCCATACACACGTAAAAGTTAAATAAAAACAAAAAGATGCGAGACTCTTAATGAACGTTTAATATATGAGATTCTTTAAGTTTCAAATATTTTTTAAAATTTTATAAAACATTAATTAAAAATATAATAATAATATAGCCTTTTATTCAGATCTTGAATGTTTACAATAAATGTATATTTAAAACTACACATAATCTTAAACTAATTTTAGAATTCAAAATATATAATAACCTAAATCTTTCGCATTATTATCTCTTAGAGCGTCGGTGGCTCAATGGTGTGGACTGTCGCCTTCCTACCGGGAGGGCTGAGGTTCAAATCCCGACACGTACCAATGTGTTTTAGAATTTTCGAAATATATGTACGTTATCCGATGCTCTTACGGTGAAGGAAAACATCGTGAGGAAACCTTCATGCACGCCTGCGAAGAGATTCAAAGGTTGTTTGTGAAGTCGTCCAATCCACACTGGGCCCGCGTGGACGACTATGGCCTAATCACCATATACGGGTAGGCTCGTGCCCCTCGGTGGGGACGTTTAATGAGCTGATGATGATGATTATCTCTTACGTATTTTGTTCATTTATTAATTGTACACAATATACAGTAAATACAACAGAGACCGATAGAAAGAACAAAAAATAAATGTTTTTTTACATTCTAAAGGTTATTACATAACCACAACACAAGCTTAATACATAAGCGTTCGCATATGAGCCGCGGACAGTTTTTCCTCACAAAACAAAGGCGGCCGCCCCCAAACCTCAAAACATAACTCTTCGCTAAGCCCGCGGGAACAAACGGAACAGACAACGCACCAATTACAAAAGGCACCCCCAGGTACCCCCTACCTACCCCTTGGTACCGAAAAAGGTTATTTAAATAATACGAACCCGTGCCGGGTTGTGTCGCATAAATTGCCTTCATTAATTTCCGGCCGTGGAAAATATTGTCTTGAAAGGCTGTAATAAATACAAAAAAGGGGAAATGGTTTTGCGTCATTTCCATAACACCCCCCCTTTCAGCCCCTTCGGAGTCCAATTACACTGGCGAGCTTAAGGCCGGCATTAGAGAGAATGGTGCCGACGGCAATTATGTACATACTTGCATTAATTTTATGACCGGTGATTATTTTAAACAACCGAAACGTATCCTACATACGTAATGTGCGCGGGATTTGTTTGGGCGTTAGACGTGTATGGTTTAATTTAGGTTATATCTTTTTTACACACTTTGCTTTGTATTATATACTATATATCACTTTTAAGGTAGGTTTTGCGGTTCAATGTAGGTAATATATTTTTAACACCTTCTGTTTTGCGTTATGTACAATATTTAATCACTTTTAAGTTAGGGTTTTGGTTGTATAGTATTTGTATAAAGTTTTTTCAAAGGTAATCTAATTTATTGTATTTACCATGGTAATTTATTGTATTTACCATGGTAATTTATTGTATTTACCATGGTAATTTATTGTATTTACCATGGTAATTTATTGTATTTACCATGGTAATTTTTTGCTTCAGGCGCTACGTGACAGCTTTATTTGGGGTATGGTTGCAATCTTGAATTTTTTATTATTTTTCAGCCCAAATCAAATGAAAAAAAAATTCAATTTAGGTCCATACATAATACTTCATCATCATCATTAACCTATGACATCTTATAGGACACAGGCCTTCCTACACCTATACAGATTAGTAAGTCTGAATGACTAACATAAAGATCACCCAAGACCATCAGCTTAATGTACCCCTGGAAGCATGGAATCATGAAGTCATGTTGAGAATGAGAATCATGTCACCTCCAGGTCAAGCAGCCGAAAGCTGTAGCCACTAGACTACCTTAACCAGTAACTTATCATAAGTAAAGGCAAAAAAATCCGACGCGTGGTCCCTTCCACCGTTTGACGAAGGAGTAAGTGAGCAATTACTGCCAATATGTAGTATGCTGGGTGCTATGCTTGAGTGGCGGATACAGGTCCAGAAGGCAAAGATTAGAATCAAGGGAGTCTTAGCCCAGGAGTGATATGAAGTACCTATACTACATATAAGTGTTTCCTAGCTTGCTTTAGAGCGAGCGACTCATAGACAATATCTCAGGCCCAAAAACGCACTTGAATAAGATATTAGGTGTATATTCTATAGTGAGTTTCTATTCGTTTTAGCACCCAGATTTATTTTATACTTTCTTTCTATGTAGGTACCTTCCAAAAGAAATAGTTTTATTTCTTCCTTAGATATTTTCTATTTCATTACTGACTTTGTAAGTAAATTTAATTGGTTTCTATAGATTAGTTCCTACCTATAGTGCCGAAGTAATCAGAAAAGTAGAATTTTATCTGTGGAATGTTTCGTCCAGCCTTTGTCTCAGCAATATGCACAAACGGTTTGTTTGTCTGTACAACGTAATTGCACCTACGAAAGCCGCTGTGGCGCGGGACGCCTCGCAAATCCCTCTACTTAAAATTTTCCAGCCCTTTCGCATACCTACAAACACGACATCTGCCAAATAAACTCGCAAAGAATACACCATCCTAACGCTTTAAGCATAAAGAGCCTTTTTCTTTGAACCCAAAAAAAGTCATTTCGCAAACCCGCGTACAAATTTAAACCGTAAAATCGTGCGGGAAAGCGTGTTGTGCTTTGAGCGAAACCTAAATGAGCCTTAGAGAATATTCGTATTATGTAATAAAAACATTTATTTTGTCCGTTTGCGAGTAAATAGGACTCCACTCCCCTTATATACCGTGATTTAGTGCGCGAGAGATCGTTTTGATAACTCCTTTCATATTTCGCCCGACGGAGCGTTATCTTAGCAGAAATGCGAAGTAAAAATTTGCTTTTTCAAACAAAGTTTGCAACTGTGATTAGTACGTTATTTTGTGCGCTTTCTTTATTCAATTAACATGAAATATCAAGCATTTATACCACGGCAGATTATCCTCTGTAATAATACAATAACGGTTTAAATTAAAAATATCCATTTAAATTTCGAATACTTGAAATGTCATATTTGAATCACATTCATTATTTTTTAAAGCAACCTCTTTTTTCGTTCAAGAACCAGTTTGCGATTTCCAGCTGCCAACTTTGTCGTATCAAAGTCAATGCACAATCGATTGTATGCGCCCCTGCCATTTGAGCCGATTAAAAAAATTAAATCACATCACGGTCAACGATGGCTGAAACCTGTTTTTTTGCGATCTGCAGCTCGACGTTTGCATTCCGCGTACCTGTGCCTGCAGGTCAACCCTTTTCTGATATCAATCGCTATATCAAAACCAGTTCCCTTTACTGCCAATTGTATGACCATAGAATCAGTACGATGTATTGTCATAACCTGAAATATTCTAGAGTTAATTGTTAACTTAGTTATTTCACATGACCATATAAGACGTTAATACGAACAAAAAATATCACGTTCTTTGTAGTGAATAAAACACAATATGTAGCAAATATTTTTAAGTTATTATAACGTATACTCTTTCAATGATCGAAGTTGTTTAAACTGTTCATTTGTATTGAAAAATCTATAGTTAAGTAAAAGGCAAACGGGGAAGCAACATAATAATTGCACAAGCAAATAACCTTTAAGGAAATCGATTCTCAAATGGAAATCTGTGTCCGGAAGATAATATAAATCCGTAACGAACGCGTTCTCCGCCTTATTTATAGGATGGAGTTGATTGGAAATAATCCATTTTGCTTTTGATTGGGTATACGCCATTTTGATTTATTTGAAAAAATAAAAGGTCAAATTTCAATTGTGAGTCCAAAAAAATACTTTAAAAAATACTGTCTTAAGAAATTAAGGAGACATTTTTGATTTGCAACTTTTATCAAGTATTTAATTTTAGAGGTATGTTTTATGTGGTATCTTTTAAATAGATTCGATATATGTAAGTATTGCTTTACCTACGTTAAGGTTGGCTAGCCTACACGGATAGGCTTAATTTTAAGTCTAAGTATAATTTATATGCTTCATTGAAAGACTGGGAGGATATGGGCCATAACTTATCAAGACCATGGATTAACATGACAGGTTTCCAGATCACCGTTGACAGGATACTAGGGCAGAAGTGGTTGGTTTCATAATCAAAAGCTTACTAGAACTTGATTCGTATGAGATATTAAGCTTTATGTCAAAGGATTATGATCTAAATCAAGAAAAGGCATAATGGTATTCTTTTAATAACGCGGTTGTCTTTGAGTTTGTATGGCAAAGTAATTACTTTTCCAATTGCATTGATATTTGCTCTCTCTATTTCTCTTTTTTCTTTTGATAATAATGTTCAAGAGTTGATTGTTTCCTTTATGGATTCAATTGCAGACACATTCCACACATGGACATTTTCCATGAATTGTTTATTTTTAGAGCGTCGGTGGCTTATTAGTGTGGACTGTTGCCTTCCAATCTTGAGGGTGCAGGTTCCAATCTCGCAACGTTCCAATGTATTATCGAATTTTTCATGAAGGAATATATCGTGAGGAAACCTTTGCCCACCTACGAAGAGGTTCAAATGTTGTGCTTGATGTCGGCGAATCCGCACTGGGCTCGCGTGTACGACTAAGGCCTATACACCCTATACGAGGTAGGTTCGTGCCCCTCAGTGGGGACCTATAATGAGCTGATGATGTTTTTTTAAAGTAAATAAGAAAACTTAAACATTTGTCTTCAACTTTGTGTTGCAGGACCAATGGTTGTTGGAGCAAACGAGTTCTGGAGTGGAGACCGCGTCTTGGCGAGCGTAGTGTAGAACGCCTTCCGGCCTAATGGACCGACCACTTGAAGGTCTCCGGTGTTAGTTGGATACGGCAAGCGGAGGACTACGATATCTGGCGTTTGAAAGCACAGTGAGGAAAGCTGTGGAGCAGGATGTCTTGGCCAAAATGGGGGAGACCTATGTATAGTTGTGAACAGCGATCGGTTGAAGAGTGTTTTGATTTATTGAATAGAAATATATGATACATTACATATTTTTGATGAATATTCACGAACGCCTTACGATTACGAGTATACGTCTCCCGACGGATAATTATTTATCCTAGTGAAATTACTGGGTATAAGAGACCTAATCTAATAATATCTGATGGCTCAGGTGACGGGCGCAGAGCGGCATCTATGGAGGATAATAACTGTATATCAATGTTGGTATCAATCAATGCCGCTCTGTCATGGTCAGGCGTATCACTTACCATCAGGTGAGCGTCGACTCCTGACCGTCCTGTCACTTATGACATAAAACACTTTTAACGTTCTAATGTGACTCTTCGTTTTAACCTATTTTTATTTTTATGAACTACTTAAATAACAGAACTAATAATTACCAACCAATCATGTATTCAAAAATACGTTAAATAAAAAAGTTTAAAATACAAATTCTATCTATGTTTTAACCAAAGATATTTTTAACATTCAGAAGTCTCATGTTTGTGATGTTCGATTTCAAAACGCGTAACATGGTTGTGTTTTTCATGGATTGTTTTGTGTTCGTTTTTAGTATTTAAATTCAAGTTTCCTTGTTGAGAAATCGCGCAAACGCAAAAAAATATCATTAAAGAACATAGTAATAATATGGAATATGACTTACTATAATCACTGCATAGTAAAAAAACCAAGTCGCCTTCTCAGTCCCTATATCCCTTTGTATGCTTAAACCTTCAAAACTACGCAACAGATTTTATTTGTTTTTTTTTTAATAGATAGAGTGATTGAAAAGGAAGGTAAATATATCTTTTTATAGGATAGTAGGCAAATGAACAGACGGTTTATCTGATGGTAAACAGTGGCGTGCACAGAAATTTATGAGTAGGGTATGCAAAGCGAGTGACACTAATCGCAAAAACAATAAATAATTTATATTTTTGTCAAATTCAATGCTGTTTTTCACAGCAGATCGCCTTAGGTTTCAAATCTGTGTAGGAAAATTAATGGGAATCATTTAATATGTTGACGACTTTCCGGATTGTCCGGACGCACAGGGTATGCACTGCTTATTTGCATGTATGGAGTGCACGCTAGTGATGGTAAATGACGCCGTCGCCCATGTACAAATGCAATACCAGAGGGCAAAGAAATGTGATGTGGGCATTTTAAGAGGGAATATGCTTCTTGAGCCTCGCCAGGCGTATCGCTCATATTTATATAATAACATCCATTAAATAGTAAAGGAACATTGTTAGTTTAGGGATTTAATGCGATGTAAATGATTATTTTTTTCCGCTTCAATTGCAAGCGTAGGCTGAGTCGATAAGATTTAACAAATTATGGTTTTATATCCAACGTTTTTCTGTAGTGTATTTAGTATCAGCATTGTACAGTGCGAAGCCGGGGCGGTTCACTAGTAACATAAATTAGATTTATATTTAATGTATACTTTTAATTACAGTATTCTTTATGCATTAATTAAATTGAAATTAATGAATATTTAAATAATTTAATAAGTACCGTCAGAAACATTATCGACAGAATCATATAAATTATATCATACACACACACACTATTACCTACATTTTTTTTTTGCCAAGTTTTTATTTTCGTACTTGTACTCATGAGATGCGTAAGTACTATGGTCAATTATATTATGGTATGAATGGACGCCTGCAAATAACTAAGCTATTTTATCCTCGCATACATATATTTTAATTATAAACCCGGCTGTATTCCACTAATTGTTTTTGCGTAGCATCCGCGCAGATTAAAAACAAACACTTCCCGCTTTCAAAACAGGCGTCGTTTAAAATACGCAAGCGCGATGTAATTTGCAATTAAATAATCAAAACGGCGCGATCGTATTAGGTGGGTCCTTCCGACCCCTAGACGTTTTATGTATGCCACCCAGCACGGAAGGGTTGATCCCTTCGCGCCGAGCTCGCGGCTGCAGCGAGCTGCATGCAGAGGGTTAGGTATTCCTTTGCCTTATATAACGATGTGCGCTCTGCGAAAACCAGTTTTCTTTTCGTTTAACCCTTCATATGCGATCAGTGTTAAATGTAGCATTCGATTTATGTATTTAGAGCTTTTGGAATAAGGTTCAATGGTATTTTTCTCGGGTAGCATTATTTATGTACAGTTTTCGCAAACACGGGGTCGATCATACCTCCGGGTCGATTTTTAGATCAGTAGTGATTTTGATATACAAATTATTGGTCATGTTTGAGTATTTCATTAGTTATAAAGAAAGGTTAGGATTTTTGTAGTGTGTGTAGAAGTAGATATTTAAGTGAAAAGTTATTTGTAGTGATTTTTGTGTTGATTGTATGTGTGAACCAGTAGCTGAATGTAGAATACGTTATTGTAGGTATCTACCATCACTGGTAAAGAAAAAAAAAATTTTTATTAGCCACAAATATTTACAAAACTTATGGAGAGAGAAAAAATATACAAATAGAGTGAGACAAAAAAGGTAAATAATTTCTTACAATCTAGTGACCAATCAGGTACTGCCTCAGCATAAACTGAAGTAGTATAGAAATGACATCAAAACAATTATCTCCGACATTCGCAAATATAAATAACAATAATAATTTTATTTCATATATTTTGTGTATATAACAATATATAAGCTGTGATTTTATTTAAAGAAACTCTTTCGGGTCAAATGCCCTAATTATACTTAAGTATCAATGAACCATCTCTGACCACCCCCCTGATCTTCTGAGGTCTTCCCACAAATCAAGGCTATGGGGAAATTGGGTTATGTGGATTGAGAATTAACAACTACCACGCTGAATTTACAGCCAGGACTTACGGATTCACTTACCTCCCCAATCAAGTTTTTTCTTTCTCATTATCATCAGCTCAATAAACGTCCCCACCGAGGGGCACGAGCCTTACCGTATAGGGTGATAAGGCCTTAGTCGTCCACCAGGGCCAAGTGCGGGTTGCACGACTTCACGCACAACCTTTGAATCTCTTCACAGGTATCCTCAAGATTATTTCCTTCACCGTAAGAGCGTCGGATAAGCGTTCATATAACTTCGAAATTTATTTTCATAATCTAACATCTAAACAGTATGGTAATTATTTTCCATCAACACTTGACGATAGGTATAAAGATAGGTATCTAATATCTATTAATTTTACTAGCTACAGTACCTTTTTCCCTGGAACACTGAAGTGCATAACACTCCTAATACACGGGAAGGTGGTTACACCAGATGGTTTTGCGGTGGATACCTACCTAGACGACTCAGGATCGAGCCTGTCATCAAGTTAACTTTAATTTTACTAGGCCTGGCTCTGCAGTGGGGAGTAGGCCGATAATGTGCTTTGTGCTTTCTCGTAGACAAAAAGCAACGTCACAACACCGAAAAAGGATATGCGGAAAAACCGCAATATGACAATTGTTTGTCGACCAACAAACGCAGCACAGATGGCCTGCGTCCTACGCAAAATGACGACAATCACCAACATTGTTGTTGTGTACACAAGCCGTGTTCATATTTTTTGTTGTTCACTTACGTTCCGTTCTGCGACGCCATGTTTAATTTATTATGGCGGATGAGCCGGGACGGAGATGGACGTTTACCATGGCTGCCATAACAATCTACTGCGTTGAGCGATTTTTTTTTTCGATAAATTTTAAATTTCCGTTTACGAACTTGCTAGACTTTGCTGCCTGTATAGTGATTGATAAAACATCCTATAGATATATCTATGTTCATTGTAAAGGTACTTGCAAAACAAATGATTAAATATAGGTGACACAACTATCGCGTTGGTGGCTCATTGGTGTGGTGTTGCCTTCCGATCTGAAGCGTGCAGGTTTGCAAGTATACATTTTTTTTCGAACGACGCTCTTACGGTGAAAGTAAACATCGTGAGGAAACCTGCGCACGCCTACGAAGAGATTCAAAGGTTGTGCGTGAAGTCGTCCAATCCGCACTGGGCCCGCGTGGATGACTAAGGCTTAGACACATTGGGTCTGCTTAGTTGGGTAAAGGCCAAACTTTGCATAGCCATTTCATGTGGGACTTGTTGTCAACAGTGGGAAAATATGCTAATGGACTATATGAGTAGTAAAATACGAAATTATTTAAATTTTATTCGAAGCTTCATTCTTAAAAATACGTTGGAAAAAAGTTTAAAGTTTAAGGTGTAACGTATTATTTATTTGGTCGATTTGACGGCACATAATTCCTATGCTTTATTTGCAACCATTAAAGCTACACACAAAACCTTAGCTACAAATCGATGAGCTAACGTTACAATATACGATTAATTTTCAAATATATGAACTGGGTCTATCGATCGTTTAGCTAAAAACCCATTTTCCGATACTAACCCGCGGTCCGCATAAAACCTTCATTCATTCCGGCCAAATACTCCAAGGCCGCGCCGCAAATTAAAAAGAAGAAAATGGCGTGCATTTCAAAAATGGAACAATAACCTCTAACTCGGCCAGGGACGCGGTCCGCCAAAAAGACGAGACCAGTATTTACCGGCCGATACTCGATGCAGACTATTCGATTGACGCGTAGTATCGATTTTACGATGCGCACCAAAATGAGAAAAGAACATGTTGTTTACAACACGACTCGCCGGAATGAGACGTATTCCCAAGTTGTGCTATGACGTAGTCCGAATCTGAACTGATTGAATGTCGAATGGAACGGTTGGTTCGGAACTTTTGATAGGAAATTCCTGCTTACTGGCTATCTCTACTAAACGTAAGGGTTAAGTTTATTATGCTTATTTATAAGTTTTGGAATCAAAACGAAAAGAAATATATAAATACATAAAATATATATACAATAAGGCGTATTTATAATAAGTATTGAATTCATTCGTGTACCTCCATGAACGTTGACTGAAGTTTTCGCAATTTATTCATGGATTAAACGGAACAATCGATTATTTTAAACTATGTATTTTATTTAAAGTTTGTCATCATCATTACACCATATAACTGTATATATATAATCTCCACGCTTGGTAAGGTGCGAGGTATCAGTACCTCTAAAAGTTTAGGTTAAAGGCAGAACACTGCTACTTGTTCTTTACTAAATGTATATACGGAACCCGCGTTTAAATAATGACATTCACATCGCCCTTTAGCCCCAAATTAAGCATTACCCTGTAATATGGATACTAAAAACGGATGAACATACTTATATATTTTTGTATTCATACATATAATACATTGAAAACACCAGACCAATACAAAACATGTTCATGCACACTAAGGTTTGTACTGACCGGGGATCAAACCCGGAACCATGCTGTATTAACCTACGTCTCGATCATGACACCAGATGGATCAGTGAGGTGGGTTTTAACACAATGGTCACACCATTGTGTTAAAATATACTGTCATGACACGAAATATACAAGAAATGAATGAAAGATGCCGTAATGCATCCTGTAAAAACGACGAACCATTATAAAATGGCCACTGATGATCGCTGATGGCTATTCAGCTTATTGGCCTGACGAAGCCGACGCACGAGACCAAATTAATATAAAGTACCACCAATAAGCCTACAATGTAAAGGTACCGCAATAGAATATAAAACGGTCCTATAGAAACTATTTTTGCAATTGTCAAAGACTATCTAGTGGCCGCGGATGAATGCTGGCAGCCACTGATGGCGGCTGATAACCGCTGATGGCTATCTAGCTTAGCTAACGCACTGGACCACGCTCTAACGAATTATTAAGAACCTACCTACAAACCTATTCTGCCTCTTTTTAGATATATATAAGCTTATTACATTTTACTAAATATAATACATAGACATAGTGCGTAGTAAATGATAACTAACCCACCCTCAAATAATATAAATAGAATATAAAACTAACCTATCGCGAATAGTTTTTTGAATACATAGCAAATTGAATGGAATAGTCACCCCTATTATGTGCATAGTTGAGGGTTGTCTATGAAGAGAGTGCATTGCATTTTGGCACTTAACTGAATAACTTTATGGGTTAATTTCAAATGGCAGGCTCTCTGTATAGGCAAAATCTACCTACGTTTTTTTAACGGATCTATCTAAAAGGGTGAGCTTTGACATATTCGTAGGTATTTTATTCAATTATGTAGATATAAAATGTGTCGGTGGTATTGTGTGGACTGTTGTCTCTGATCTGGAGGGTGCAGGTTCCAATCCCGCCACGTACCAATGTATTTTCCAAATTATATGTACCTGTATCTAACGCTCTTATGTTGAAGAAAAACATCGTGAGGAAATCTACGCACGTCTGCGAAGAGATTCAAAGGTTGTGCGCGAATTCGGTCAATCCGCACTGGGCTGGACGACTAAGGCCTAATCACCTACACGGGTAGGCTCGTGCCCTCATGGGGAGACGTTTATGAGCTGATGATGAATGATATGTAGAGATATTAATTTGCTACGTGTATAAGTAGTTGACGTTACCAATTTTATTAATTATATTTTTCCTTTGGATTATTTAACTATGTAAATAATATTGTCGCTTGATGGCGTAGCGACTAGCGTGTTTTGGTGGCATTCACACGAGTAACTATCGCAATAGTCAGTGTCGGATGGGCGATTGAAAATCATCATCAGCTCATTGATCGTCTCCACCGAGGGGCACAAGCCTACCCGGATAGGGTGTACAGGCTTAATCGTGGCCAGTGCAGATTGGTCGACCTCACGCACACCTTGATTCTCTCGCAGGCGTGCGCAGGTTTCCAAGATTTTTCTTCACCGTGAGAGCGTCGGATATCGTACATAAAATTTCGAAATTCGAAAACACTTGGTACGTGGGATTTGAACATGCGCTCCCTCTCGATCGGAAAGCAATCCACACCTTTGTAAATGGTAATGTTTGCTTTGATAATTCCACAATCGTGTCTATATATTTGCTGGGGTACTTATCATGGATTGCTGCGCACAAATATGCTCAATATAGTTATCATTTATACAACTCAACTGGTGACCGCCTGGCTTTGCGTAGGTGCAATGCTGATAATAGGCACGCTCCGCCGCCCGGCGGCCGTACGCCGCATAACTCAAAAATAACAGTATTTTCACAATTGAATTGGTGCCATTATACATATCCCAAACCTTCTTCTTTTCAATCATCTATTATTAAAAACCGCATCAAAATCTGTTACGTAGTTTTATAGATTTAAGCATACACAGGGATATAGGACAGAGAAAGTGACTTTGTTTTTACTATATAGTGATACAAAGATTTGCTGTTGCATAAGCTTTACGGGAAAAAGGCGACTTAATTTCGGTACGTGAGGTTTGAGAAGCTAATCCAACATCGAAATGAAACAAGTTAAGTTAATACTAATTAAATCTATCATTTTTAATAAACCACTTCATACTAACTTTCAGCCAATAACATACTTGAGTACATTTTAAAAAATTCCCGCGTATATTTATAACCTACTAAACTAGTTACCAACATGTCATATTTTTTATTATAAAATACGTGACTTGTTTTTCACACGACACGCCGACCCAGCAATAAAAATCTTACGAACGCATTTTTCTCTGAACCCCACACATATTAATAATATATCACCATGTAAGAAATCTCTCCCCGGTGTGGGAGGGTTGGCTAAATGCGCCTCGATCCCTACGCGTTGAAAAAAAATCAAACAAGCGAAAATGATCTATCGTTTCCTACAGTTAAAGTTGATTTTTCTTTGTATGCACCCGAATACTTAATCACCACTGTCTCGCACATAATACGTACGTATAATGCGGGCGTACTTAGGCCTTTTTGTGTATTTTTTTCAAAAAAGGCCGTTTGTAACGCCTCGCGGACCCAAGATGGCGGCGTTTCGCGCGCTTGTTTGTGTAATTACAAGCTTTCCAGTTTTTTCAGTTTCACCGAATAGAAACGGGTTCGCGTTATGAAAATAGTCATTCAGGAAATTTTATTCCAATTCCACGACTTAATTACTTGTTGTGACTTTTTAGCTGTCTAAAATTTTATTTTACAATAAGAGTCATCATCATAAAAAGCCATAAAGTAAGCGATAAGTTTAGATCAACTGGTATAGTATATATATATAATATAATATATATTATTATATATATATTATCTATTATATATATAAT
>PQWD01011897.1:0-69987 GCA_019425675.1 Leucinodes orbonalis
TTCGAAATATATGTACTTATCCGACACTCTTACGGTGAGGAAAACATCGTGAGGAAACCTTCATGCACGCCTGCGAAGAGATTCGAAGTTGTGTGAAGTCGTCCAATCCGCACTGGGCCCGCGTGGGACGACTATGGCCTAATCACCCTATACGGGTAGGCTCGTGCCCCTCCGGTGGGGACGTTTAATGAGCTGATGATGATAAATATAATCATATGCATGTGGTAAAAAACCGTTATTTCAATATTAGAAACAGATACTCCCATTTTGTTATGTATACATAAGAGGATAGACTGATATCTATAAATTTTAATTTTATAAAGATTTTTTTTATCCTCTATAGGCAGACATTTGACCGCCATCTCACCTGATGATGAGTGATGATGCGGCCGAGGATGGATCATGTCTGCCTAGAAACAGCCTATTCACTCTTGCCTTGAAGACGGCCAGGTTGTAATGATCGGGGAACACATCAGGAGGCAAAGAGTTCCATTCCTTTGCGGTGCGCATTAAGAACGAGGCACCATAGCGGGCTGTGCGGATGTGTGGAATGTCAACCATGTAAGGATGGAACACTCGTGTGCGTCTTGTATCCCGATGGTGAAAAGGGACTGGTGGACTTAACTCGTGTAATTCCATCGCACACTCACCGAAATATAAGATAATTTTAAGTGAAATACACAATCATTAATTTTATCTTTTCAACATTTTTATGACTTCATTATAATTTATAGTAATAATTTCGTAGCCGTATGCTGAAACGTGAGATAAATTAATTGTGCAGTAAATGAAGCGCAGTGGCAACCCTACAGTTGCTATGCAGAAAGGCATTGTTCGGTTTTTGCGGTGGCGCGGGGTGTAACAGTACCGCGTTGCGGGTCGCGACGCTCCTCAACTGTGAACTCGACGCCATTTTGGTTTTGCCATTCGAAAGTACCAATTGCAATGGTGGAGTGGCTTTAACTTAAACTTTAATTATTTGTACAATGCATTATTTAACTTGGTGACAAAGTTGCAGTTTAGGTTCACAAATGCCCTATTTGGTTAACGAACCTATCGCTAGAATTCACTTTAGAATAAATAATACATGCTCGTATATGTTTCTTTTTTTATTTTTAAGGTTTACCAACGTTTATGTACTACAGCTGAATTTTCATTAAATAAATATCCACTGACATTCATATAGCGCCAACTAGCCCCAAGTTAAGCGTGAAGACTGTATTATGTACTTAACAACGGATAAACATACTTATATACTTTTTTTGTTAATACATACATATTATACATAGGAAACACCCAGACCATTACAAACAAACATGTTAATGCACACAAATGTTTGTACTGCCCGGGGATCGAACCCGAAACCTTTGGTGTTGCAAACAAAGAGGACAGGTAAATTTGAGCTGATCACACATTTAGCTTACATGTCAGCATACAAATTGATCTGAAGATTCTGTGCATCAATGGAGTGGTGTGCACTCCATATATGCAAATAAGCAGTGCATACCATGTGCGTCCAGACAACCCGGACAATTGACAACATATTAAATGATATCCACCTATTCGCCCATTTTCCCTTCACAGATTTGAAACCATAGGCGATCCGCTGTCTTCAACAGCACTCAATTTGTCAAAAATGTTTTTTTATTATTTCGCGATAGCATCAATGAGCCAGCACGGGCCCACCATTTGATTGAGGGCAGGATAGCCACAGCCTCAACTTTAATTGGGTTGTGACGTCACAACTTTGTATTTTACTATGATGTGTATATTTAGTAATCGATATGATTTTTAAGCTAGGCTTCTAGATTAACAACACTTTTAAACGAGCTAACTTTTCCTTGCTATAAAAACTCAGTAGTATCTCTTTTAAAAAAGGTGTTTTATACAGCATTATATTATTTCTAATATAGTTTGTAATAATCTAATTGGTGCGAAAGTTTTTGTCAAAATGAATAAGTATCAAGTACTCTTAGTAATAAGAGCTGAAATATTAAAGGTGACATGAATAACAAACGGTTGTTTTCGTCTTTTCGTGATTATAAAGTTATTTAATGATCGACTAAAATACGTCATTCAGTGCAATAATTATCCACAAACCCATTCACATGACTAGTGATGTTAAATACGCATACATTAACAAATGCGTGATGTCACCTTTTGGAGTGAAATTAAAGTAATTGGAACATCACTCGTTGATGGAAATAACCAGAATCACACTAATGTGACAAAAGCAAAAGTTATACTGAAGCCTTATTGATAAACGGACCTAAGTTTCGCTGACACCAAAGGTGTGTCAAAAATCGGCCACCTATTACTCACCTATACTAATAAAGTGCTAAATCTAGCTACAAAAGGGCTAAGGACAACACTGCCCGACAACAGATGTTAAGGTCTATCATACCCGGTAACTGCGTTGATACCTACCTAGACGACTCAGTATCGAGACAGTAGCTGCCACTTCAGGGACACATTATTCTATTAATGACATTCTGTCCGTATTTTTACACGTTAAGGAAGTTAGTCGATTCCATCAACCATAAGGTCATGGTACTATGACCTTCAACTTATCGCAGTATTGGATATAGGTTTCTCACATTTAGCGACCAATATTACAGTCCTTCTCTTTCTTTATTCAGCTTCCACCAATGTCTTTACTCATGTTATCGATCCATAATGTTTTTGATGATCCAAGTAATATATAATATGGCGTCAAACATATATGGCATCAATTCCAAACTGGGGCAACAAACAGTTTAGCGATAAACAAAATGTCCGCCCATAAATAATAAATAGACATATTTTCTCCCGAAAAATGTACATTGAACAGCGTCAAAGCAATTCCTCTCAATTTCTCGCCCCCAATCCGTTTCACTGTGACATCCCCCCATAAACAACTCAATGAAAGCCCAGCATCAAAGATTATGTCCGTACAGATAGTCAAAAAAAAAGCTGCATTGAATTCCGTCAACCAATCAGAAATCATCATTATAGTTTAGTAGGTGGTAGACTCGGTACTGAGTCGTCTTGACCGGTACCATCGCAGTAGCAGATATCGTTCAGAGAAATACAATTGTTTTGCACTTTTTGTGTTTCGGGATGTGGGCACTGTAGCTAGTGAAATTACCGGGTATAAGAGACCTTACATCTGTTGTCTCGAGTGTCGGGCGCCGAGCGGCATTGATGGAGAATAATAACTGTCTATCAGTTGTTGATCACAATCAATGCCGGTCTGTCAAAGTGAGGCGTACCACTTATCATCAGGTGAGCGTCCTGACCGTCCTGTACACATTGTGACATAAAAAACACTTGTCATCGTTGGAAAGTATTTGAATCTGTAAAACACTCAGTAAACATGACTATAGGTGGGTATTAATTATTATCATTGTAGCAGACGAGTTCTGTAGTGGAGACCGCGTCTCGGCAAGCGTAGCGTAGGACACCCTCCGGCCAGATGTACCGACGACTTGCGAAAGGTCGCAGGTGGAAGCTGGATGAGAAAAGCGGAGGACCGGGATATCTGGCGCAAAATAGGGGAGACCTATGTCCAGCAGTAGACTGCGATAGTTGAAGAGAGATTGAAGCCTAATATTTAGGCTATCTCTCTTCAAAGGTAAAGGTCATCTGCGCCCAACAGCAGTAGTCAGTTCGAAAAAAAATCGAAGAGATTAGAGGGTTGGGCGTGAAGTCGGCCAATCACAACTGGGCCCGCGTAGACGACTATGGCCTATAAACCCTTTACGGGTAGGTTACATATTATTACATTCAGGGGGGTTTCCGCCATCTCTTAAACATTATTACTCTAATGATACTCGTACGTCAGTATTTTTGTCCCAGAAAAGGCGTAGTAACATTATTGTAATATTGTTTTAAGTAATTGTGTATTGTGTAGGTATATTCTTTATTGTAATTTTACAAAGGGTCGTCCCTTCTGCTCTGAGAGATTCCATCGGCAGGGCCCGGCAGGACAGATGCCTTTTTATTTTTATTTTTAACACTCCCGCCGCTGGATTGGTTTGCATAATTACATCGGCTTTTGGGTGTTATTTACGATTCTTTGTGGGGCTAGTAATTTGATTCTGGATTTTATGACTAGGAGTTTTTTGGACCATTGAATAATCAACTGTTTGATCCGATTACCACTGCTGTTTATGACCAATATCGTGTGTGTGTGTGTACATTGGGTTTTATGGCCATTTCATTAAATTATGATGGCTCAATGGTGTGAACTGTTGCTCTATCGGGAGGGCTGAGGTTCAAATCCCGCCACGTACCAATGTGTTTTCGAATTTTCAAAAATATATGTACGTTATCCGACGATCTTATGGTGAAGGAAAACATCGTGAGGAAACTTGAGATTCAAAGGTTGTGCGTGAAGTCGTCCAACCCGCACTGGGCCTGCGTGAACGACTAAGGCCTAATCACCTTATACGGGTAAGCTCGTGCCCCTCGGTGGGGACGTTTAATGAGCTGATGATGATGATGAAAGAATTGATGGAGATTACTATCGGTTGTTGGTCTCCATCAAAGCCGCTGTGTCTGGTCAGGCGTGTCGCTTATCATCGAGTGAGCATCCTGACCACTTAGTAACTTAAGACGTTTTAATGGCTGTCCTTTTTATTTTGAAGTTTTTAGATTTTTCAACCCACCAATCGGCACTGAGCCTGCGTGGTGGGTTGCGGCCAACCTCCCCATAGCTATGCTGGGCGGGAAGGCCTATAGCCCGCAGTGGGCTATTAAGCCGTTATGCAGTGACGTGTATAGATACAAGTACTATGAGAAGAGTATGCAACTGAGAGACTGTCAAATTCAGTGCTGTTGATGGCAGCAGATTGACTTTGGTTTCAAATCTGTAAAGAAAATTGGCGAATAAGTGAGAATTTTATATATTGGCAATTTTCCGGGTTATCTGGAGGCATAGGGTATGCACTGCTTATTTGCATATATGTAGGGCACGTCACTGCCGTTATGTTATCGTCAAATATTTTCTTTAAGAACAAATGTTAGTGTTAAGTATAAGTTGTGTAGGAAGGACCTTAAAAAAGACAAGCGTCTCTGTTCCAAAGTTCCTGAATTAAAACATTTACTTAAGTTATATTGTCACTAACAACAATAAGTCTATGTTACTTGAATAATAATGTAAATATTATGATTATAAATTCATGTGTTCGTATCTATACAATTTTCATATGAATGTCAAGAAACTTTGTATACTACTAATTGTAAAACGTGTACACGAGACTACTTTCTGGTTGACCGTTCTCATTTTGTTTTGAATCCAATCAGAAAACACGCACGAATGGTTTTCAAAATATGTAGGCGTGCGAGCTAGTTAGCGTCCTTAGTGGGTATTCGACAAATAGTAGCACGGTTACTTTTAAATGTATGGGAAAATTCATTTCTTTTACTAGGTGTTAGACTCGATACTGAGTCGTCTAAGTAGGTACCACCAGTGCCAGATGTCATGGTCTTTTACAGAGCGGCATTCAAGGAGACCAACAACTGACAGACAGTTATTATCCTCCATCAATGCCGCACTGCGCCCGTCACCCGAGACAACAGATGTTAGGTCTCTTATACCCGGTAATTTCACTAGCTACAGTGCCTCATCCCGAAACACAAAAGTGCATAACACCCCTGTTTCACGGGACCATATCTGACACTGCGGTGGTACCTACCTAGACGACTCAGTATCGAGTCTACCACCTAGTAAGTTCTCTTCACTTCGTAGCATTAAAAATATATAATCTGTGGATGATACTCTATCATTATCATCACAGCCTAAAATGTCCACTACTGAACAAAGGCCTCCCCTAATGATTTCCACGCGGATCCATCCCAGCAGTTACAACCATCTGCTACCCGCTACCCTAACATCCGTCCATAGAAAATCATCCGTCCATCTGGTTGGGGGTCGACTTACGCTTAGTACTTTAAAGGCCACCAATTCGCATTGGGCCCGCGTAGTGGGTTATAGCCCAATCTCCCCATGGCTTTGCCCTGCAGTGGCTGATGATAGTGTCTAATTACTCGTGCATAACAAAAACACAACAAGATTCTTAACTAACCTGCTCGCTATTGTATATGATGACAAGCTATAATTGCACTCGGTCGCTATAGCAACTGCACAGCGTTGCATAATATCATGCTGCACGGAAAATAACCTTGTCATTTTGTCGCAATCGTCAATTACTGTCATCATTATACCTAGAATAAAATAAATTCAAAATATTTTCGGACGAATAAAAATACAAGTCAATGTTATATTGAAGTATTTTATTTTTTTATTATTTAACTATTTATGATTGTAATGTATTTTTTTAAGTTTTTTACAAAAGAAACGTTATTAATTTATGAAGAAGTACGAGCTATATTAAATTTATTTATTTATCATTTATTCTGTAAAACTTTTGTGATGAAACTATATTGTTTCCCATAAAACATTACCAATAAATGAATGCCAATGATACAAAACTCACCCTCTACATATACTGTTTTGAAAACACCCAAACCAAAACCAACAGATATGTTCATGCACACAAATCTTTGTACTGCTTGGGCATCGAACCTGAAACCCTTCGTGTAGAAGCCAAATACGAGTAATGGCAGTTGTTCAGTTACGTCAATAAACATAATTTTCCTCCTGTCTGTCTGTCACAGCGTATTGATGTGGAGACCTGACGGACGATTATTTGACGGAGGTAAACCGATGGTATGAAGGGAGGCTTACTGTCAATCCTTGTTAATGTTGTATTTATACAGCTATATTTGTACCTTCGATACTACGTTTTTGCTCGAATTGGCCGAATTCACGCACAAATTTTGAATTTCTTCGGCGGTTTCCTCATGATGTTTTGGGATAGACGTACATATAATCTCGAAAATTCAAAAAGATAAAAGGTCGCTTGTTGGCTTAGTTTAGGCATGCTTTTTTTATTTTAAAATGATCATACGGTCTAGACGCTCATCTGATGGTAAGTGATACGCCTGACCATGACAGAGCGGAATTGAAAGAGACCAATAACCAATAGACAGTTATTATTTTCCGTTAATCCCGCCTTGCGCCCGACACCAGAAAAGGAAAAATGAAAAGTGTTTGTTTATTCAGTTTAGGTCCTTACAGAACACTTATGAATGTCAAATGAAGCTACCACTGGTTCGGGAGGTAGTTTTCCACTGAGGAGAAACCAGCAAAAAAACTCAGTAGGTACTCTTTTAAAAAAAAATGTGTTTAGTTCAGAATCAAAATAATTATACAAAGAAATTTAATTATATTTACAATTTTTATCATATTAAATATTGGTAAAAATATAATAATCTACAAAGTACTATATAGAGACAGTAGATGTTAGGTTTCTTATACCCGGTAATTTTACCGCGGGATTTGAACCTGCCCCCCTCCAGATCGGGAGACAACAGTCCACACTAATGAGCCATTGACGCTCTCATAATAATATCACTATAAATATAATGTGCTGTAAACACACCCACTCTGAGAACCGCTTCAAACCGGTCCTTTATAGCTTTGTTTTGAAAGCTGCATTTATCTCGCACGTCACGCCTAGAGTTAATTTATGTTCTAGATATTTATAAGTATTAAGTATACTAGATACAGACTGTGTGGTGATAGACTGTTTATGATAATGTATGTTTCTAACCCCGTTAGGTCAAAGTAGATAATTATTGTGAACTATCTGTGCCCCGCGGTATTGCTCGCGGTAATAAGATATTTTCACACAGTAAAACGTAGTGCGATTATTCACCCCCCTACTTTACCTAATGTAAATATTTAGTTATTTTATTTCTGACTGTTATCCCATTCCCCCTTTAACCAATCTTTTTGTCCCATGTGCGGAGAACTAACATAATATTATAATAATTAATTTAAAAAATAATCTTAAACTAAAAAGAGTACGGACCATGAGTCTGTAGATGTAATTTTATTAATAAAAAAAAACGTAGTGCGAAGCTCACGCGTGGTACATCTTTACTATATTTTCTAAAATAAAAAGTATTTGCTAAAATAATATTTATTTTAGAAAAATATAGTAGGCTATTTTTATTACATCAGCTACAAAACAAGTCCCGTCCAAATCCCAAAGCCGTTTCAGAGATTACCCGGAACAGGCTGATAGCCAAAAAGGGTACTACACTATTGACGAATATTTATGTGATAAAAAACCGTGGTCTTAAACTGCTCAGCTATTTCAGTGTTTATGATATATTGTTACATTAAGGAATTGTTTTTAAAAAAGGCTACATTGTTGAGTTTTCTTGAGTGCTTCTTTCTCAACAGGCCAAACCACTGAAGCGCTTTTTTTCAAAGCATCAAAACTCATATTTTTAGTTTAGTATTTTAATCGTTTTTTATTATATTTTTGTATATTTTTTGACGTTCATAAGTGCTTTTTGTAAGCCTAATTTGAAATAAATGTTTTTGACTTTGACTTTGACATGTGATGTAGATAATTAAAACGTGCGTAAGCCCGCGACTTTCACCGTGTTTTAAGGGTTATGCTTCTTTAATTTTTATACACAAAAATAAAATCTTTCAAAGTGAGTTTCCTCAACGATAAAGATATTTATTTATAACTTACTGTTTATTTCAAAACACTGTTACTTACAAATCCCTACTTTAACTTTAAAAGCCCGTAAAAGTCCACAGCTGGACTTGAGTCATACGTCACCAACCTACCAATATAACTTGGTGATGCAATGCAAATGGTTATAGGTCATATGAGCATGTTTATCTGTTGTTTAGAACATTATACATGGTAAAATGCTTAATTTGGGACTAGATGGCGTTGTGTAAGTGTCAGATGACCATCATTAAATGTCCACTACTGAACGAAGGCCTCCCCTAATGATTTCAACGCGAGCCGATACCTAACAGTTGACATCCATCTGCTACCCGCCACCTTAACCTGGTCTTCCGTCCATCTGGTTGGTGGTTGACCTACGCTTCGATTTCCGTTACGTGGACGCCACTCAAGAACCTTTCCGTTCCATCGGTTCTACGCACTATGTGCCCTGCCTACTGCTACTTCAACTTTCAGATATTTATTTATAAATATTTATTCTTCCGAGCCAGAGTAACAACAAGGCTTCCTTACTTATTTAATTTAACCGCTTTTACGCATTATTTATATGCACAAATGTCGGAATAAGTGCCTAAACCAAGTTTTTGACCGCAACACAACGATAGGTTATCGACTTTATTAATTAAGCTGGCGCCAGGTTGTATTGGTGTAACAGTTCGTAATTTATATTTAATTGTTTTAGTTATCGAAGTCGTTAATTTAAATTTGTTTTAAAATAAGTGTTTTAGGTAAAAAGTGCGATATGTACGTCTTCTATGTCCACGATATGTAACGACCGCATTTCGTGGCAGCTTTCGTTACGCTGCCTCGAAATGTTGGAACAACCTACCACCTCCTGTACGAAACAGTAAATCAGTCAATTCTTTTAAAGCTCAATTGAAAAGGTATTTAATTGATAAGCAACGTTCAGGCCAGTAGCGGTCGTTCAATATATATCATTTTGTATGTACATAATGTATTTATAGACAAGGATATACTAAACTATCTATTACTTATAATAATTATGATATATATTTATTACTTATCTTAGATATCTATTACTATTATTTGATAATATTGATGTTTATATATATGTATTATATTTTTAGTGTAGATTCACATTTACTACATATTTTGTAATTCCTCTTATGCGCATATAGCATTTTTATTAAATTTTCTTTTTATTTCTTTTTTTGTCTTTGGTTCCACTGCAAAACAGCGCCTTGACAAAACTGTCTTGGCATTAGCTGAGTGGCCACCATTTTGGTAGCATTATAATTATTTTTAGTATTAAGGAATTAACATGTACAATTTTATTGCGCCAAATAAATATTTTTCTTTCTTCTTTCTTTCGATATAAATATGTCCAAATGTAAAAAAAATATATTTAATGGCATATACAGGGGTACAGTTAGGATAAAGTCTGATTACAGTGACCATATCTGCATTAAGCCACTGCTGATCAAGGCCTAACTTTTATCATCAGCCTATATCCGGTGAAAACATCGTGAGGAATCCTTCATGCACGCCTGCGAAGAGATTCAAAGGTTGTGTTGAAGTCGTCCAATCCGCACTGGGCCCGCGTGGACGACTAAGGCCTAATCACCCTATACTATATTGTGTATTGCGTATATGTGTATTGTGTGTGTATATATTGTGCCCCTCGGTGGGGACGTTTAATGAGCTGATGATGATGATATAGCCCTATTGCAGGGATAGGCCTTCCCACAGCATATCTTGTGGGAAGTATGAGCCGTAATACACCACGCGATCAATTCGCATTGGTAGGTGTTAATGACTGCCAGTGTTGCCACTTTAGTTTTAAGACTTAGGTTTTTGAGAAGTTAAAAAGGGCTAGATCGGGCCAGATAGAGCTTTTACAACACAAAAGATTTTCTGTTCAAATAAAAAAAAAACGGTTTCGTGACCGATGAATTAGCAACAAAAAAGTTGTTAGCATGGCGAAACCTTCATGCTTTGGTAATACTTTCAAGACAGTGATAAAGCGCCCTTTTCGGTTCCAGTTCGGTTATAGTTAAAAAAGGAGTTACTCATACTAAAAGGTGCTAGATCTTTTTTTTGTCCCTTATAGGCAGACATTTGACCGCCATCTCACCTGGTGGTAAGTGATGATGCGGCCGAGGATGGATTATGTCTGCCTAGAAATAGCCTATTCATTCAGCCCCAAAAGGGCTAAGATGGCAACACTGGTAACCGGGAGCACCAGCTTATCGGGCCCTCCGAAACACAGTTTATAAGGGCAATCATGTAATTCATCCTGCAATGTCCGAACCACACTGGGAAAATGATGACGTAATAACTTTTAATGTGCGTTTTTTCTGTGAGATTCGAACCCACGACTCCAGATTATGCATTGATCTAAACCAACGCTCAAACCTACTGACCACAGAGGCTAAAAACCAGGATAGTCATATCAAGAAAAAAAAAGTTTAATACAATACATACTGGTTTTAAAGAACCCGTAATTGCTGTTATTACAGCTTCAATTTAAGTTAACATTTTTCCTCATATTGGGAAAACTACTGGCAGTAATTGACGAGAAAGAAAATTACTCATAAATATCATAGAAACCAAGAGCCAGCCAGTCTGATGCAACAGCTTGTCTTTTGTATGAAAACAAAAAAAGTAGCGGCCGAAAATGAGTCGTATATGTGTTGTAATAAGACACACACGTCCCACAACAGCTGCCAACACAATTTGCAATACAAATTCGCGATTGTAAAACATCTGGGGCAAAATCCACTTTAAACCTAAGAGCATTACGTTTAAATTCAATTGACTTGGATACAAAGAACCGGGTTATTTAAATGACAAGTCGAAGCAAAGTGTGCTTTAAATTATTCGAAATAAAGTCGATTTTTGAAATTGCAAAACACACAGGGGTGTGAGTGCTAAACGTCACGTTGCGCGGGCGCAGCGATTCGAAACGAATGACGTAGACTTATAGACTAACTGCAGTACAGAAGTATGAGTAGATTATAAGTATGTGTGCTATATATAAGTCAATGAATCAATCAATGAAATGAAAGTCAATCAATGAAATAAATAAATACTAGAATCGGATATCGTAACACAAAACAGGTTCCATAAGCACGTAAGGGTATGAACTACTTTTACTACACTTGTTCATATTACATTAAAACAAAGCAAATTATTTTTATAATATTAGTAATTCTTTTATAATAGGAGCACAGATTGGTGGTATAAACATCCCATCAACGCCATAAAACGGCTAATTATTACATAATATATGTAATAAAAACAATGGTTGTGAATTACAAACACTTGCCGTTTCATTTTAAGAAAGTTGAATAAGTAAAACAATGAATCAATTCATCATCTGCTTCCAAAGTATTTCCTACTTAATGACTTCTTAATTTGGACTATTAAATGGTTAGTTCTATACCATTCAAACACTGTCTTAAAATAATAAAACTACATTCATTTTATTTTATTCATTAAGACGAGCGTTCAACATTAAACAAAGTGTGCCTTCTGTATTCGTCACCACGCGGAATCGGTTGCTATGCGGCCATAAATTGTGAAATGCTTTCGTGAGACTTATGTCTCGATTACTCATAAACGAATACTGATTATCGAATCGTTAAATTAATCATAGGAAGTGCAAATAGACACGTGTGAATTATCTTTTGTACATTGTATAGACTAATGTCATATCGATAGTTGTAATGATTGCAAATGTTAAAGGTTATTATGGCTTATGGAGACTAAAGCTAGACTTCGAGATTTTATTGCGTATAAACATATAAATGTTTATTCAATTTAGTTATCTTACAGTATGTTATTATTAGAGCGTCGGTGGCTCAATGGTGTAGACTGTCTCCTTCCGATCGGGAGGGCGCAGGTTCAAATCCCGCCACGTATCAATGTGGTTTCGAATTTTCGAAATTATATGTACGTTATCCGACGCTCTTATGGTGAAGGAAAGCATCGTGAGGAAACCTGCGCACGCCTGCGAAGAGATTCAAAGGTTGTGCGTGAAGTCGTCCAATCCGCACTGGGCCCGCGTGGAGATTCAAAGGTTGTGCCCCTCAGTGGGGACGTTAATGAGCTGACGATGATGATGATGTTATTATAGGAGATGGATTTGCGGGTTTTTTGATACTAGTACTGGACCTAATAAGTCACTTTGAATGCCGATTATATTTTGTTGAATGAGAGGTATATATATGGAGGTTAATGCGAACAATAGAGTTATTCAAAAAGTATTTATGAAAACTTACTAAAGGAACATATTATTTGAACATAAAATCTACCGTAAAAAGGCATTAATTCGAACTACTGATGAAAAAGTAAATTCACCGCAACGCTTGGAAGAAAATACAAGTTTAGAAATTAGCCCGTTTTAAGCGGAGTTATTTTTATCTGGGAAAGAAAATAGTAATAATCATTATTATAAAACACAGTACATTCAGTGCTTGATGTAATGTCATACCATCATCACCTCATTTAAAAGGGGGTCACGAGCCAAGCCGTAAAGGGTGTATAGGCCTTATTCGTCCACGCAGGCCCAGTGCAGATTGGCTGACTTCACGAACAACCTTTAAATCTTTCCGCAGGCGTGAGCAGGTTTCCTCACGATGTTTTCCATCACCGTTAGAGAGTCGGGTACATATTACCATCACGTGAGCGTCTTTACTATCCTGTATACTTGGTACTATAAAAAATAATAATGATCGATAATAAATATCCACCGAAATTCACACAGCGCCATCTAGCCCAAAGTTAAGCGTGAAGCCTGTATTATGGGTACTAAACAACGAATAAACATACTTAATAATATATTTTTGGAAATACATACATATTATACATAGAAAATTATTACAAACAGACATGTTTTTAATAGTTTTCACGAACCCGGTGTTAAACCCTCTCTTTGTGTAGCAGCCGACGTCTACCACCAAATAACTACACTAAATGGGTCGTCAATAAAAATGTTGTATAACATGCATTAAAATTTTACCTTTTAGATATCCGTAGACGATTTTTGTCCTACCGGTTACTTAATACCACAACTTAATACATAAATAACGTCAGAAATAAAATATATGAAATATCGCGTACCACGGCCAGTCACGTAGGCTCGAGTAATTAATGACCTTTAACGATCAATTGTCTGATAACCGTTATTTAATATCACATTAATATTATAATGTTTGTAATATATGACCACTGCAGTAATGACAATGATTAGTGAATGCAATTGTGTAGTGTATTTTTGTTTTTTAATTTGACTGAGAGCGTCGGTGGCTCAATGGTGTGGACTGTCGCCTTCCTGTCGAGTGTCGAGGTTCAAATCCCGACACGTACCATTGTGTTTTCGAATTGTCGAAAAGATATGTACGTTATCCGACACTCTTACGGTGAAGGAAAACATTATGGGGAAACCATCACGCACACCTGCGAAGAGATTCGAAGGTTGTGTGTGAAGTCGTCCAACCCGCACTGGGTCCGCGTGGACGACTAAGGCCAAATCACCCTATACGGGTTGGCTCATGCCCCTCGGTGGGGACGCTTAATGAGCTGATGATGATGAATTTGACTTTTGGACTATACAATTTAATATTTATTGTATTTAACCAGGAGTTCTGTTTCTCTCTTCAACCTATCGCAGTCTCTGCGATAGGTTGAAGAGAGAAACAGAACGATCGAACGAACTGATCAGAGTGACAGATCGAGTCACTGCTTGTCATAGTCTCCCCCATTTTGCACCATATTACCCAGGACTTATTTGAGCAAATTTTTGTTTTTCCCGTTTGTCATACGAACATGACCGTCTTAACGTGCCCTCCCAAGCACGGAACATCTTTTTTTTATTTATTTTTTAACAATTATGTGATCCAGCCTGCTTTGTCCTAACTAGACTAGGAAAATAGCACAAAGCAACTTTAACTATGCGATCACCTTGCGGGATTTGAACCCACGACACCTAGAGCTCAAAGCTATTTGAAGTCAATGCTTAGACTACGGAGGTAGATTTGACAAAACTAGTTAATGCTATTCCTTTATCTAGACGCGAGTCTAGACGTCAACATGCAGTTATTTTTATGTGTTTCTGAAGAAAATAAATAAAATATCCACTGACATTCACACAACGCCATCTAGCCCCAAGTTAAGCGTGAAGCTTGTATTACGGGTACTTAACATACTTTTATATTTTTTTTGTAAATAAATACATAATTATTATACATAGAAAACACCCAGACCAAAACAGACATGTTCATGCACACAAATGTTTGTACTGTCCGGGCATCGAACCCGCAACCCTTGGTGTAGTAGCCGACGTCTCAACCACTACACCAAATGGGTCGTCAAAGGTGTTGATATGATTAACCACTTAACTGATACGTTATAGTTGACGTGTGTGATGATTTAACAAAGAAACCACGAACCAGTAAGGTTATAATGAAACAAAGGACAGCGGCGAGTCGCTATGTCTAGTCTAGACCACAAACCTTATAGGGCTGGCACTTCTATTTTTTTTATATTATAAGTGTACAGGACGGTCAGGACGCTCACCTGATGGTAAATGATACGCCTAACCATGACAGAGCACCATTGTAGGAGACCAACAACCGATAGACAGTTCTACTCAAATAATGCCGCACTGCGCCCGACAACCAAGATAACAGGTCTCTTATACCCAGTAATTTCACTAGCTACAGTGCCCTCATCTCAAAACCACTCGTATCGTTAAAGTATATAAATATTCATCGTCATCATTACAGCCTAATATGTCCACTGCTGAGCGCAAACCCCCCTAATGATTTCCACGCGGAACGATCCTTGCAGTTGACATCCATCTGCTTGCACCCGCCGTCTTAACCAGGTTATCCGTCCATCTGGTTGGGGGGTTCGTTTCCCCTTATGTGGAAGTATCACCATTCCAGGCTACAGTCATAAATTACTTAAACTTCGTGATGTCTTACAATGTCGATTAAGATATTTTTTTTCTACACTAGTATACTATCAAAGATAAACTTTAACAAAATCTCCAAAGGTGACATTATATTGTGGTTCTCCATAGATTGTGATCTGGACATTACCCCGGCAATAAGTTTGAATTTGATGAAGTAACTTCTTCATTTTTTGATTGATTGATTGATGATTCTACAAGTGATCGCTGTGGCTCGATTGATCATCTGCATCATATCCTTGTAGAATGTTTAAAATTTTCAAGCAAGAGAGAAATATTGATTCGTAAACTGCACATCAAACAATATGATAATATAAATTTTGACTATTATCCCATTCCCCCTTTAACCAATTCTTTTGCCCCATGCGCGGAGCACTAACATAATATCATAATAATTAATTTACAAAATAATCTTAAACTAAAAACAGTACGGACCATGAGTCTGTAGATGTAATTTTATTAATAAAAAAAACAATATGATAATGGAGCTTAACAATTGAAATATATTTATTAATACAATCTGATATAAGAAACAAAAATAAATATTCACAAAATATAATCAGCCGGATATCACCAGCCCTAATTCAAGACGCATGTGCCTAGGTACCGAGTGTGACCTAGAATATATCGATGTACAGACTGCCTGGTGATTCACGCTTCAGTGGCTCGTAAAATAATGAATATTTAATAACTACACGTACAATAACATGGATAATTATTTTTATTCTTTGCACGGCTTCATGCATTCGCCCCATTAACTTCGTAATTCGTTACAGAAAACGTAATGTAACTGTTATTAGATTAAGCTAAATAATTTTATGGGCTTTGTTTACTTTGCCAATTGAACTTTGGAGACAGAATCCAGATTCCGATAATTTTAAAAATCGTTATTGTCTCGCAATAGTAAAAATGTTGCACTCATTTGTTCTCTCGTGAAATACGATACGAGGGTTTTGCACTTTGGTTTTTCACTGGGGCACTGTACCTAGTGAAATTACCGGACAGTGTTGCCACCTTAGTTTTAGAAAAGCGGCTTTTTGAGAAGTTAAAAAAAGCTAGATATGGCTAGATTGAGCATCAAAAGATTATCTGAACTAAAAATGCTCAAATAATCATGTCATGAAGCCGTTTTTAAAAAAACTTCATCATGACCGATAAAATAGCAAAAAAGTACTTTCAAAGTATTTTCAAGACAGTGAAAAGGAGCGAGATTGCCCTTTTCGGACTAAATCGTTAAAAAAGGAGATCACCTATGCTAGAAAGTGCTAGATACAAAAGGGCTAAGGTGGCAACACTGTTACCGGGTATAAGAGACCTAACATATGTTGTCTCGGGTGTCGGGCGCAGTGCGGCATTGATGGAGGATAATAACTGTCTATCAGTTGTTGGTCTCCTTTAATGCCGCTCTGTCATGGTCCGGCGTATCACTTACTATCAGACGAGCGTCCAGACCGTCCGTTTGGTTAGGATATTACAGGCTCAATCACCTAATTGTCCGAAATGAAAATGATTCCGTGTTTCAAAGGGCAGGTTAAGGTGCACAGATTTCCCAATACAGGAGATGGGGCAAGCCGCGTTTAAAGTGCGACAACTGTAAGCTTAACGAGCATACACTGGCTACCAGTTTACGCTCTGTGAGTCGAGTCAAGACGCACGAATATAAGAAGAAATTACCGTTTTTTTCCAAAATGCCATCCTGTGCATTTGTAACATGCCATCATCGCAATGAATCAGTAAATTTACCAAGAAATATAATAAATGTTTGCAGGTAAGAGCCGAAAAGAAATTGCGACACTGGGACTGCGTATAAACTTGGCGGCTTGTCCAGTCTAATGTATATTCTGATGTCTGTGTTAAGGTGTCACTCCCGGCTGCTAACTTAGGATGGTAGTCATTAACCCCCACCAACCGGCATTTGGCCCGCGTGGTTGTGGTTACGGCCCAATCTTTCTCAGCATTGACCGATACAGGCCGGCTGAAGAAGTTTAAAACTAAACGACTTCCTTCTTTCTCTATCCTAAGGTAAGATGAGATAAAATTATTTATTGCACATATGAGAAAAAAACATACAACACAACAAGAAACATCAAAAAACGAGTACAATGTAGGCGGCCTTGTTGCTAAGGTAGCAATTTTTTCCAGGCAACGTTTGGGTGAGAGAAAAATGATTTTAGGTAAGCGGGCTAGTGCGAAAACTAAGGTTGCCTGGAAGAAATCGCAGTATGCGATAAGGCCGCACATTGTATTTAATGTATATATAAATATTTAACAATGTTGTTTTTTGTGAAAGTACAATAAAGTATGTAACAATAAATACACTTTACCTACTTTGAAATGTTAGAGATATCTAAGGTACCTATTATGGTCAATTTCACAATTATATCTAAGTATAGCGTAAGTCATACTGAAATTGTGAAATGCCGTTATATGTTGCGATAATCCAGTTAGCAACAAGTCCGGACATGTTGGGTGACGCATGCGCATGTCGCGGTTAAACTGTGAATACGGACTTTGTTACAATATAAAAAAATGTTTTTTATTCAAATTAGGTTAATGATTGCCGGATGAGCGTCGGTGGCTCAATGGTGTGGACTGTCGCCTTCCTACCAGGAGGGCCGAGGTTCAAATCCCGAGACGTACCAATGTGTTTTCGAATTTTCGAAAATATATGTACGTTTATCGACGCGCTTACGGTGAAGGAAAACATCGTGAGGAAACCTTCATGCACGCCTGCGAAGAGATTCGAAGGTGTGTTGAAGTTGTCCAATACGCCTGGATAAATATCCAATACATATCCAAGGAATGTAATCTCTCTTAGGGATAAGATCAGAAATGATTTAATCCGTAAGAGAACTAAAGTTACCGACATAGCCCGCCGGATCAGCAAGTTGAAGTGGCAGTGGGCTGGTCACGTATGTCGCAGAACCGATGGCCGTTGGAGCAGACGAGTTCTGGAGTGGAGACCGCGTCTCGGCAAGCGTAGCGTAGGACGCCCTCCGGCCGATGGACCGACGACTTGCGAAAGGTCGCTGGTGAGGCTGGATGAGAAAGCGGAGACCGGATATCTGGCGCGAAATGGGGAGACCTATGTCCAGCAGTGGACTGCGATAGGTTGAATAGGATATCCAATACGTCCAATACACTGGGCCCGCGTGGACGACTAAGGCCTTATCGCCCTATACGGGTAGGCTCGTGCCCCTCGGTGGGGACGTTTAATGAGCTGATGATGATGATGAGGTTAATGATGATGCTGGGATGACTTGTAATCCTATAGCATTATTTTATATTTTGATTTATTATAAAAACTTGTTTATACATTTGAGTGAAGTAAGTTTGTAACGGAACCAAATAATATGGACACTTTTCAATAATCTTTTTTCAATATAAAAATAAATAAATTCTCGTTTTATTCTAGCCTCTAACACGTTTATATGTAATTGCTTTAATGTCTTGGATGCACGACAATAAGACTGACTTTGTCACTGGCTTGACATTCGTCACGTTGTATGAAGCGGTTACGTATGTATGTCAAAAGTGCATTACTCACCGCAGTTGCTATGGAGATACTTTAAACCTGAAATAATATGACTAATATGCATCCCACGTCAAGTCCAATGATATACTGTATATATAAAGGTAGATACGCCATCCGTGAATCAAAAAAGAGCCGCCGAAGAGAGTACAGTTTGTACTCTTTTGTTTAGGTAAATGTACGCTCATTCGAAATATGTGTATGTGTGCTGTCACTGCATTTGGAACACTTTTTTCAGTTGAAAATGAAAAGTGTTTATTCAATTTAGGTCCTTACAGAACACTTATGAATGTCAAATGAAGTTGTTTGTGAACATATCACTAATCTATACTTTTACATCATTGTTCAAGTCTAGACAGAAAGACCAACAATAAGTATTGCTCACAATTTTCTAAGCAAATCATTATTACCGTCAGCCCTTTAAAAAAAGAGTGTCGTTCGCTCAAAATCCCGCCACGTAACTATGTATTATTTTCGAAATTATATGTACGTTTATCCGACGCTCTTACGGTGATGGTAGACATTGTGAGGAAACCAGCGCTCATCTGCGAAGATATTCAAAGGTTGTGTGTGAAGTCTGCCAATTCGCACTGGGCCCGCGTGCACGACTAAGGCGTAATCACTCCTTAAGGATATTTATGAGCTCATGATGAAACACAAAAAATCAAACACAATAGAAGGCAAACGTCTATTATTGTAGTGTTATACGGAAAAGAAACGAACAAGCTTACCCATCCCTAATGAATTAAAGAGTGGTGTCACGTCACTAATATCTCTCTTGACTTCAGGATTGCGCGTGGGAAAAGGTCATATTGTATGACAGGTTTAATAAGATATCAAATGTTATTTTAAGTTAAAGATTCTTTTAATAATAGGTATCGATACAAGCGATATTTTTCAAACCACCTTTGGGTGATGAGAATAAATGAAGAAAGGTATAAGAAAACAAAAGTTCAGGACCGAGGTTCGATTTCCCGGGCAGCGACACAGTATACAAACTGTGTCGGTGCCCGGGTCCTGCGAGTTCACTGTCGGTCTGTTCGCGCGAAGTATAAACTTATTCGTCAACTGGCTCACGAGAAACTCGCTCGCTCGAGCGAAGAAAATTCGAAAACACATTGGTACGTGGCGGGATTTGATTCTCAGCCCTCCCGGTAGGAAGGCAAAAGTCCACACCATTGAGCCACCGACGCTCCATTTTTGTGTAGGTACACTATTATTAAATATAATAGTACACATAACAATACATATTTTATCGTAAAATATGTATTTAGTTTCGTAAAATAGTTCAATGTGTCACCATATTTTAAGACAAACAAATTCATGAAACAATCATCTTCGCAGAACTGAGTGATTCAAGTTATCGCAGTAACCACGTCTCCATAGCAACGTCGAACCCGGCACCGTGCGTCCAAGGCCAACCACTGATCATCACGCAATAAGTACGTGCTTCTTATTGCAAAACATATCAGTTACTAAGTGCTCTAGTGTATTGATCGCTTTTTCATCAGGGCCCCAAAATGTGATTATATGACAATTCATCATCAGCTCATTAAACGTCCCCACCGAGGGGCACGACCTACCCGTATCGGGTGATTAGGCCTTAGTCGTCCACGCGGGCCCAGTGCGGGTTGGACGACTTCACACACAACCTTCGAATCTCTTAGCAGACATGCGTTGTATTCCTTCACCGTAAGAGCGTCGGATAATGTACATATATTTCCGAAAATTTGAAAATACATTGGTACGTGTCGGGATTTGAACCTGCACCCTCCAGATCGGAAGGCAACAGTCATCACCAATAAGCCACCGACGCTCTTAACAAGTTATCTACATATAAATAACACGTGAAATAAACATTCAGTTCGAACAAGGCAAACCAACAACACCAAGTCATACATTACACGTATAAACATACATACTCAAATAAACTATATATACAAATTCCACCTCAAATTCATCAAAATTCATTAAACCCTCGAAATCAAGTTCTAATTCGGTCCCAGGCCCCTGGTCCCATAAACTGGGGCCATAAACGGGAGTTAATGAAGCGGCCCATATGTATGACAGTCGTCATACATTTGTGTGTGCCTGCATGGTGAGTCGTAAAACGGGCACCTGCGCAAGGACGTAAATTCCCGAATCATTTGTGCGATTGCGTAGGTAAGAGAGGCGGGGGCAGACGGGCGACAGAATAAGTTTACTGAAAACACTTCTGTTTGAATAAATATAATCCAGCAGAGAACAGTCATAAACTTTTTTAGCTACCAGCTGTTTTTACCAATGGACAACACTTCACAATTGTACAGAAGACCTTAAGTGCAGCACGTAAAATGTCACTGACTGTTTTGGGACTGCCATCTTTGAGGCTGCGGGCCATATTCCTAGGCTTCATAGGAATCTGTGTTTGTCAATCGCCCTGCAAAACTGTCAAAAGTCTTCCGCAACGAACAGAAAGAAGTCCATCTGAAAAGAACTTAATAATCAGTATCTATCTTATAACCAGTTACCTATTCGAACGGTATTTTTTATGTTATAACAGTACATGACGGGTCAAGACGTTCAGCTGATGGTAAGTGATACGCGACAGAGCGGAATTGAAGGAGACCAACAACTGATACACAGTTATTATCCTCCATCAATGCCACACTGCGTCCGACACCCGAGACACAACATGCATAACACTCTTGTCCCATGAAGGCACGATATCTGGCACTGCGGTGGTACCTACCTAGACGACTCAGTATCGAGTCTACCACCTAGTATGAAAAGACCCACAGATTTCCCAATACAGGAGATGGGGCAAGCCGCGTTTTTAAGTGCGACAAATGTAAGCTCAACGAGCATACACTGGCTGCCAGTTTACGCTCTGTGAGACGAGTCAAGACGCACGAATATTAGAAGAAATTACCGTTTTTTCCCAAAATGCCATCCTGTGCAATTGTAACATGCCATCATCGCAATGGATCAGTAAATTACCAAGAAATATAATAACTTTTCACAGAAACCGAAAAGAAATTGCGACACTGGGACTGCCTATAAACTTGGCGGCTTGTCCAGTCTAATTGTATATTCGGATGTCTGTGAAAAGACCTGATAACAATGTCCTTTCCGTCCCGTCTACTCAGCCCTCAGTTACGCAACGCTATGTTGCAGCGATGGAGGAAACCGTTTTATGAGAACGCCAATATCAGAGCCTTCTGTGTACATCATCAGAGGTCTGGAACGTAGCCCATTACGGGCATATCAAGAAGGTTTGCTCGTATTGCCACATTCAAAAGCATACATTTGGGTGGCGCACATATTGAGGAATTTCATCATCATCAGCTCATTAAACGTCCCCACCGAGGAGCACGAGCCTACCCGTATAGGGTGATTAGGCCTTAGTCGTCCACGCGGGCCCAGTGCGGATTGGACGACTTCACACACAACCTTCGAATCTCTTCGCAGGCATGCATGAAGGTTTCCTCACGATGTTTTCCTTCACCGTAAGAGCGTCGGATAACGTACATATATTTTCGAAAATTCGAAAATACATTGGTACGTGTCGGGATTTGAACCTCAGCCCTCCCGGTAGGAAGGCGACAGTCTACACCACTGAGCCACCGACGCTCTTGAGGAATTTCATCTACAGTTTATGCCTTAAGTGGACGTGATTGTCAGTGCGCTCACCTGGTGGTAAATGATACGCCGGACCATGACAGAAGCAAAGTTGAAGGAAATTAATTACATTAATTAACAACGTTCGTGGTGGGGGTTGCATAGATATCTTTAATTCTAATTTTGCTCAGTTCAAAAGATTAACTACAGATTTGATAAAGGCTAGTGATGACCTCGGCTCCACCAAACTAGTCCAATAATATGGAAATTATATTGAACAAGTGTATTACCTTGTCTTTTTTATTTTTTTTTTTATTTATGTGTTTGTAACTCTGTCTGCTGCAGAAGATTTATTGTATCACGATGTGTACACTATTTATAGATTGCTGTCTAGATTTATTAAATGTTTTTTTTTATCTATGTCTGTATGACAGTAATCTGTCTGTGTACCAAATAAATAAATAAATAAATTAAGTAGTCATTATTTTCCCGTCTACACTGCTCTGCGCCCGTGACCCGAGACAACAAATGTTAGGTCTCTTATACCCTGTAATTTTTCTAGGCACAGTACCCTCATCTCGAAACCCAGATGCTAAACGCTATTTTAAGGGACAATATATGGCACTGCGTACTTAGACGACTCAGTACCGAGTCTTCCACCAGTGCGGATTGGACGACTTCACACACAGCCTTCGCAGGCGTGCATGAAGGTTTCCTCACGATGTTTTCCTTCACCGTAAGAGCGTCGGGTAACGTACATATATTTTCGAAAATTTGAAAACACATTGGTACGTGGCGGTATTTGAACCTCAGCCCTCCCGGTAGGAAGGCGACAGTCCACACCATTCAGCCACCGACGCTCTCCGATGATTCCATATGCAATTACAAAATTATACATAATTATCTCACAATGGGACCTCTAGCGGTGTGCAGTAGAAAGCGTCCTGCGTTACTAGTTTTTTATAGCCTGCAATTTGTCTAGTACTAGACAGAAATAGAAAGTCTAGACCGCGCACGGTACATATGTGGACGTTTAAGTTGAATTACCCGTATTTGGAGTTATACTTAAATACACGTTTTGTAGATTCTTTGATATGAGTAAAACATATGGCAGTGTTTCGGTCAAGTTTGTCGCAGAACCAATAGCCATTGGAGGCGAGGTTGGAGCAGACTAGTTCCTGACTGAACCAGGTTGTGGTTGCAAGCTTAGTGTTGGACGTCCGGCCCTATTGGCCGACGACTTGCAAAAGGTCGCTGATGGAGGCTGAATGTGGAAAGTTGAGGACCGGAATGTCAAGCCCAGATGGAGGATATAGACTAGAATCTATCTATTATAATATGATTGTCTTTTAAGATTGAGCGTCGGTGGCTCAATGGTGTGGACTGTCGCCTTCCTACCGGGAGGGCTGAGGTTCAAATCCCGACTCGTACCAAAGTGTTTTCGAATTTTCGAAAATATATGTACGTTATTCGACGCTCTTACGGTGAAGGAAAACATCGTGAGGAAACCTTCATGCACGCCTGCGAAAAGATTCGAAGGTTGTGTGTGAAGTGGTCCAACCCGCACTGGGCCCGCGTGGACGACTAAGGCATAAAAACACCCTATACGGGTAGGCTCGTGCCCCTCGGTGGGGACGTTTAATGAGCTGATGATGATGATAATCTTTTAAGATTATCCTCTATTAGTTGCGATTTAATGAAGAGGATTATAAACACTAAAAAAATACAAATATACAAAGCTCAATGATATCTGTATATATAAAGGCAGATACGCCATCCGTGCCTCAAAAACGAACCGCCGAAGAGAGTACAGTTTGTACTCTTTTGTTTAGGTAATTGTGTTCGAAATTCGAAATATGTGTATGTGTGCTGTCACTGCATTCGGAACACTTTTTTCGATTGTTTTGTGAGCATATCACGAATCCATACTTTTTTACATCAATGACAAAGCTACGTCATTCTTGCATTGAGAACTAAACCTAGGTATAATGTCGAGATTGCAAATACTGAAGCATCTGAACAACGTGAACCTAGTGTTACAGAAAGTAACCAATAATATGACTCGAACGGTAGTTTTTTTTAATATCCACTGACATTCCCACAGCGCCATCTATCCCCAAGTTAAGAGTGAAGCCTGTATTATGGGTACTAAACAATGGATAAACATACTTAAATACATTTTTTTTTGTAAATACATACATATTATACATGGAAAACACCCAGACCATTACAAACAGACATGTTCATGCACACAAATGTTTGTACTGCCTGGATCGAACCCGGAACCCTTGGTATTGCAGTCGACCTCTCAACCGCAACTCCAAATGGGTCTTCAAAAGTCTTTGTGTTAGTGGCAAATCTGGGCATCGAGCCAAAATTCTTTCGGGACATATATCTAAAATTTTCCCATCGTCATTTATCTCTGAGATTTCGCAGAATAAATTGCTAATAAATGTGCATTTGTTAAAGAGGATACAATTTACTGTGGAAAATATTTGATGAATGCAGTCCTAGGTATCGTATGACTACATGACTCAGAGTGATGCAATAAGCTGCAACAATAAGGTCTAAACACAGATTTCCCAATACAGGAGATGGGGCAAGCCGCGTTTTTAAGTGCGACAAATGTAAGCTCAACGAGCATACACTGGCTGCCAGTTTACGCTCTGTGAGACGAGTCAAGACGCACGAATATAAGAAGAAATTACCGTTTTTCCCAAAATGCCATCCTGTGCAATTGTAAATGCCATCATCGCAATGAATCAGTAAATTTACCAAAATATAATAACTTTTCACAGGTAAGAACCGAAAAGAAATTGCGACACTGGGACTGCCTATAAACTTGGCGGCTTGTCCAGTCTAATTGTATATTCGGATGTCTGTGGGTCTAAAAATCTTGGGGGTATTTCCTATTAACTTAACTTCCTATAATAATTATAAAAATATTTTATCCGATCAACTATTTTAGTGTATTAAAGTTTTTATTTCATGATTCATAAATATATCATAAGAATTGAAAATTTTCTTTTACTATTAAGATTTGGACAGTTCTATTTGGAAAAATACGACCTGGCGTCCTTAAAAAAAGAGCATATACACTTTTAAAGGGCTGGCAAGGCATTTCTGGGACCTGAGGTCTTACAAATATTTATGGGCGGCGATGTCACTTAACATCAGGTGAACCGTATGCTCGTTTGCCTCCTGTTCAATAAAAAAAAAACAAATATATACTTCTTATATGCTTTAAAAAGCATTAGAAATCTAACTTTTGAAATTTCGGAAATTAGTGTCATAATTTTTATATCAGTTGATTTACGCATGTTTGGACTTTTATTACGATTACACCTACCTAGACGACTCAGTTACGAATCTATCTTCAAGATAATTTATGCATTTTTCATCAAAATCAAGTAGATGTGTTCACTGGCAAGCGCAGGTTTCCTCATGATGGTTTCTTTTACCGTAAGTGGGTAATTTCGAAAATCCGAAAATACAAAAGCGGAACTTGAACCTGCACCCTTCCGTAAGGCAACAGTCCACACCAATCAGCCACCGACGATCTTGATAAACCTAAGACTCATTGAAAAAATGCCAAAAGTATTAAGATAATGTTACCACTTCTTTGTATCAACGAGGAAAATTTTCACATTTCTCTTCCTGATACCCTCGACTTAATCAAATTAATCAGCGTATCTTCGCGGAAGCGAGAACTTGAAGATTAAAGTCATGAAGGATGTCTGGTAAGCCGGAGTTTGGGGTAGCATCACTTATCTTTCATATTGGCATAGAGATAAAAACGGCCTTCTAATGTATTGTCTAACATTTTCAGTTTATAGGTACACATTATTTGGACTTTGGGAACAATTTGAGAATGTTAATGAAAATTGTGTATAAGGTGCTAAATATTTCAATCAATTGAAATAGTAGTAGTCAAAAACCATGTTTTTTTGTGTAAGTAGCTCTGTCAAAGACTTAAAAGATCAGACACTGAAATTATATCATCATCAACTCATCAAACATCACCCCATCTATGGGCACGAGCCTACCCGTAAAGGGGTATAGGCCTTAGTCATCCACACGGACCCAGTGCGGATTGACCGACTTCACGCACAACCTTTGAATCTTCGCAGGCGTGCGCAGGTTTCCTTACGATATTTTCCTTCACCGTAAGCGTCGGATAAACGTACATATACTTTCAAAAATTCGAAAACACATATGTACGTGGCGGGATTTGAACCTGCGCCCTGCCGCTAGGAAGGCAGCTGTCCACACCATTGAGCCACCGACGCTCACCAAAATTATGTAGGAACTTTAAACTAAAAAAAAAAATAACTATTTTAAGAAAAATGTGAGTCAACATGTTAAAAACTTGTTATTGTAACTTTTTTGAAACTCATAAATTTCGTAAAACATGATATTTGCGTAAAGGAAAGCTCACAGAATAAATATTTTCCCGTTTCTTGCAACATTTTCCATTGTTGCTTCAACGACTGAATTTTACAACCTTTTTCCTTTCTCTATAATTGGACTTTTCAACACAAAGACGTTGTTTCCTATAATTAGTATTTTCTATGACTATTTGACATTCAATATTTCTTCAGATTATCTTGAGATTGATTCGTTTAACTGCCAAAATTTACAGCTTCATAAATTAGGTATCGATTCTTCGACTTCATAATACGACTTATAAGAAAATAACACTGAGTTTCAGTTCAACGTATGGGAACCCAAAAATATGTATTACATTTTAAAAATTTCTTGTGATTATATTAATTCGGTTCACAGAATACAGTTTAGGAGAAAGGAGGGTGTAACTTACGGATGGACAGACAGACATGACGAATCTATAAGTTCTTGCTGTTTGGCTACGGATCCCGTGGATAATGGAGACAGTGCACTTTATCAGTTGTTTATTAAGTAACTAAGTAAGTAAGAGCGTCAGTGGCTCAATGGTGTGAACTATTCCTAACTGCAGGTTGCCGGTTCAAATTCCGCCACGTACCAATGTAGGTATATGTACGTTTAGCCGACACTCTTACGGAAGAAAAACATCGTGAGGCAACCTGCGCACGCCTGCGAAGAGATTCAAAGGTTGGCGTGAAGTCGACCAATACTGAGCCCGCGTGGACAAAAACCTATACATCCGCGTACAAGTTGTGCCTTGTGAGACGTATAATGATGAACAAGTTACTTGTTCTTAGTCGTAATTATGTATGTTAGAATAACATCATTAGATATCAGTTTAAAGAGCCGTTACTACTGACCTAACCCAATTCTACTTGCGATATGCTAAGTCAAATTTACTGATACCGCAATGATAAGATATAAAACACTATTATATGAATAATCACCTAAAGTGTGAATGTATGTCGTATGCTTGTATATCATCATCATCAGCTCATTAAACGTCCCCACCGAGGGGCACGAGCCTACCCATATAGGTTGATTAGGCCTTAGTCGTCCACGCGGGCCCAGTGCGGATTGGACGACTTCACACACAACCTTCGAATCTCTTCGCAGGCGTGCATGAAGGTTTCCTCACGATGTTTTCCTTCACCGTAAGAGCGTCGGATAACGTACATATATTTTCGAAAATTCGAAAATACACTGGTACGTGTCGGGATTTGAACCTCAGCCCTCCCGGTAGGAAGGCGACAGTCCACACCACTGAGCCACCGACGCTCTTACAGTAAAAAGTATTTGACAAGATTCGTTTTCAAATAATCTAGTAAAATAAATAAATATCCATCCACACACAGCGCCATCCACACACAGCGCCATCCACACACAGCGCCATCCACACACAGCGCCATCTAGCCCCAAACTAAGCATTAACCTGTAATTATTGTATTGTATATATGGTATGTAACCTGTATTAACATTTCATACATATCAAACACCCGGACTAATACAAGCAGATATGTTCTTGTTCATGCACACAAATGTTTGTACTGCCCGGGGATCGAACCCGGAACCCGTGTAGTAGCTGACGTCTCAACCATTACACCATATGTGTCGTCAAATGTCTTTGCCATCGCAAATCGAATATAACTTCCTAGGGTACTGATCCTTAGCAGTTGACATCCAACTACTCGTCACCTTAGCCAGTTATGGTAGTCGAAAACTACCTTCGTGTTTTTATGTAAAAAAGTGAACAGGACGGTCACGACGCTCACCTAATGGTATGTGATACACCCGACCATGACAGAGACCATAAGAAAATGACTTCCTCACGATGTTTTCCTTCACTGTAAGAGCGTCGCATAACGTACATATTATTTCAAAACTTCGAAAGACGTACGCGGCGGATTTGAACCTGCACCGTCTAAACCCGTATGTGATACACCCGACCATGACAGAGACCATAAGAAAACGACTTCCTCACGATGTTTTCCTTCACCGTAAGAGCGTCGCATAACGTACATATTATTTCAAAACTTCGAAAAGACGTACGTGGCGGGATTTGAACCTGCACCGTCCAAACCGGAAAGCAACAGTCCACACCAATGAGCTTCCTACGCTCTACTTGATCTCCTTTTACATAATAAGAAAGAAAGAAAGAAGAAAATTGCAGGTTACATGACCTAGTTAAGTTACTTCTAACATATTGATAAGTAAATTCTAATCAATTTATACTATACGTGGCTAATAACAATATCCGGTGTTAGCCGCTTCTAACTGGTTACAGCGAAGTTCGGATTGGTGTCTAGCTTATCAGCTGTTATCAGTCCACCGGCATCGTACGAGACCACCAGACACCAATGTCGACATGTTATCATTTTGGGGGACCTCATTAGTAATATCATTTGGACATTTGGTATCTTATATAACGCGTGCAGACAGTTGCGATCCTACCCGTATAGGGTGATTAGGCCTTAGTCGTCCACGCGGGCCCAGTGCGGGTTGGACGACTTCACACACAACCTTCGAATCTCTTCGTAGACGTGCATGAAGGTTTCCTCACGATGTTAACCCTCACCGTAAGAGCGTCGGATAACGTACATATATTTTCGAAAATTCGAAAACACATTGGTACGTGTCGGGATTTGAACCTCAGCCCCGGTAGGAAGGCACACCATTGAGTCACCGACGCTCTCATAAAATTAACAACGGCGAAGCAAATGCTAGTTTTCCTTTGTGATTGTATGTTTACAAACGTTCTAGGATGAACATAGGTCTTTAGGAACTTCCGCTTTTCTCAATTAGCCTCCACCAGCGACCTTTAGCAAGTCGTAGGTCCATCGGACCGGAGGGCGTCCTACGCTACCCTTTCCAAGATGCGGTCTCCAATCTACAATTTGGGCAAGCAGGACAAGACATAAGGTGAACCATCGTTTGGGCCGCTCCACAAAGACAGTCCAAATCGAGAACACTTGTAAACCCCCATCTGACCAAATTATCCTTGCTCCGATCTGCCAAAGTTCGAAGCCTATTTAAAGACTTCCAGGATTGGCTAAACATTCCATCTCCAAGAGGAAGCCTTGTATCAAGGGGGACAAAGAGATCCGGCTAAGTAACCATCCCACGCCAAAGCAGTGTTCCCACCTTACTCTTTTGTGGCTAGATCTAGCACCTTTTAGTATCATCATCATCATCATTACAGCCCAATTATGTCCACTGCTGAACGAAGGCCTCCCCTAATGATTTCCACGCGGACCGATCCCTTGCAGTTGACATCCATCTGCTACCCGCCACCTTAACCAGGTCATCCGTCCATCTGGTTGGGGAGAGTCGTTTCTTTTAGTATGGATGAACTTATTTTTATTACGATTTAGCCCAAAAGGGGCAATTTAGCTCTTTTTCATTGTCTTGAAAATATAAACAAAAATTATAAAGTTTTCGACATTGTAACTAGTACTTTTTTTGCTAATTCATCGGTGATGATGACGTTTTTGAGACGCTCTAAAACCGGCTTCATGATATGATTATTTCAGCATATTTAGATCAGAAAATCTTTGGATGCTTAATCTAGCCCTTTTTAACTTCTCAAAAAGCCCTTTTTTCTAAATATTAATTATTATTTTGATGATTATTTTATTATTTTGATTTGAACTAAATTTTAATATGAGCGTCGGTGGCTCAGTGGTGTGGGCTGTCGCCTTCCTACCGGTAGGGCTGAGGTTCAAATCCCGACACGTACCAAAGTATTTTCGAAAATCGTACGTTATCCGACGCTCTTACGGTGAAGGAAAACATCGTGAGGAAACCTTCATGCACGCCTGCGAAGAGATTCGAAGGTTGTGTGTGAAGTCGTCCAATCCGCACTGGACCCGCGTGGTCGACTACGGCCTAATCACCCTATACGGGTAGGCTCGTGCCCCTCGGTGGGGACGTTTAATGAGCTGATGATGAAATTTTAATATTATCTAATTGTCTTATTCATGTCATTTATTATTATTATATTAAAAAGGAAAAATTTAATTCATTTTGTAATCTTAACATTATATTAGTGGTATTGTTTTTATTTTTTATTGTAATTTAATTATTGGTGCATGTTATGTTGACTGAAATAAATGGATTATTATTATTATTTTCTAAAATAAGGTGGCAAAATTGCGCCAAAGTTGCAGCAAATATATTATGTAATTTCTTTTATGTAAGAATACAAATGGGTTTAATTACAATTATATATAACTGAATATGTATTAATGTGTCATCATGAACAAATTATATGGACTAAATAAGCGTTTATCAATTCATTGTTACATTTTAAATTTGGATGCCAATTTTATTAGTCACATTTTGGAAATTAATGGAAATGGGCATGATTCATATTCAATTCTTTTCAGTTTAGGTAACACATTATATATGTGTGATATCTTCTAGTTAAGTAGTTTAATTATATGTTGGAAATTTACATTTGACGTCCCTTTGTAGTATTAGTGGTTGAGAAATTGGTTATTTCTCTAAGGGTGCCTGGTTTCCAGATTATTATTTTATTAATTACTAACTGTTCCCCGCAAGAGCGTCGGTGGCTCAGTGGGTGGACTGTCGCCTTCCTACCGGAGGGCTGAGGTTCAAATCCCGACACGTACCAATAGATCGGGCGACGCGCGTTGAAACATTGCTTTAATTTTCTAAAACAAATAGTATTTTCTTTAAAGTAACCTATGTTTTGCCTTATTACATCGGCTACCTGCCAAAAAAGTCCCGTCCAAATCGGCCTAGCCGTTTCAGAGATTACCCGGAACAAAGAGACAGACAATTTTTTAAAAATTTGTTAATTTGGCATGTACCGTATATATTATATTCATATGCATGATGAAGAAAATTGTTATTTCTATATTTCAAACAGACACTCTAATTTTATTTATATGTAATATGTTGGTTTTATGTAATAACAAATAATACATGATCGTAATAATGTTGTGAAGTTCGATTAGTATTCTGTATTAGAAAATTTATTTCATTTATTCATAAACAATAATTTATTGTGTTTGAAGTTACAAGCTTTTTAAAATAACAAATTACAATAAAATTGACAATATAAAATAGTTAATTAATTTGTGATGTCAGAAATCATTATTTAAATTAAGATAAAAATAAAATGCATGTCAATAAAAAGGAATAATTTGAAACTAATAATAATTTCAACTAAAATTTGAAGATATAGACGTTAAATATGTACATAAATAAAAGGAAGGTATGTATATTTATATATAAAAGGATTTAACAATCAGTTATTTCCTGTTTCAGTAGTGGGTCAAGGTTTCAGTCGACGCTAATTCGATAGCTAGTCGTAAACAAAGTAATTTTTGTTATGTAATAAATATTGGTACATACAAATAATGTTATTTATCTATGTACAGTAATGGTGGTAGACTCGGTACTGAGTCGTCTAGGCAGGTACCACTGCAGTGCCAGATATCGTCCCGTGAAATACAAGTGTTTTGCACTTCTGTGTTTCGGGATGAGGGCACTGTAGCTAGTGAAATTATCGGGTATAAGAGACCTAACATCTGTCGTCTCGGGTGACCGGCGCAGCGCAGTGTTGGTGGATAATCACAGGTAGATACTGTTAGTAATTTCCACATACACTTAATCTGTCTTGGTCAGGCGTATCACTTACCACCAGTTGAGCGAACTGACCGTCCCGTTTATGTCATAAAAAAACTTACATCTCAAATCCAGGTTCAATTTCCGGTCTAGTCACATGATGACATCACGTCACAGGTCTGGAAGTTCTGGGATCACATTGTATGTTACTGCAAGTTTTGTTTTAAAAATAATTGCATACTTATTATATTGCGTGCGCATACTCCGTGGTGGCGTGATATGACGTTACTGTTGCCATCTTGTCTTCACTACAAGCGACTATCGACTTTAAAATGCTCACATAAAGTATATTTTGACATGCTTATATTCTAGTTGAGAAATACAGTTAACCCTTAATGTGCGAGCGTAAGGTTCAATTTCGAATGGCACGTTTCTTGTTACAAGTTGAAATGTTTAATGCCATTTTGCACTCTATTTCAAATGCAAAAAGGGTCTTACCTTTATACAATTTAAGGTGCCTAGCTGTCTGCAATGGATACAGAGTTAGTTGTTTTTATTTTGGAAAGAAGTCTTTTTTGTTCTTTTATTTTTTATTTTGACTTTCCTGCTCTTAATAACTTCTTATTATCAATTTGTAAACGCCTCCTTGGCTTAGTTGACTGAGCGTTGAGTACAGAATCACGGGTCATGGGTTCGAGTTCCACTAGACAGTGGATTTTTCCAATTTTTCCACTATTTTATTGTGTGATAGAATGACGATTCCGTGGCCATATGCCACAGGTTTAGCTACAATCCTAGTAGGTAGTCAACATCATCAGCTCATTAAACGTCCCCACCGAGGGGCACGAGCCTACCCGTATAGGGTGATTAGGCCTTAGTCGTCCACGCGGGCCCAGTGCGGATTGGACGACTTCACACACAACCTTTGAATCCCTTCGCAGGCGTGCATGAAGGTTTCCTCCGATGTTTCCTTCACCGTAAGAGCGTCGGATAACGTACATACATNTAATTGCATACTTATTATATTGCGTGCGTATACTCCGTGGTGGCGTGATATGACGTTACTGTTTGCCATCTTGTTTACTCAAGCGACTATCGACTTTAAAAATGCTCACATAAAGTATATTTTGACATGCTTATATTCTAGTTGAGAAATACAGTTAACCCTTAATGTGCGAGCGTAAGGTTCAATTCGAATGGCACGTTTCTTGTTACAAGTTGAAATGTTTATGCCATTTTGCACTCTATTTCAAATGCAAAAAGGGTCTTACCTTTATACAATCTAAGGTGCCTAGCTGTCTGCAATGGATACAGGAGTTAGTTGTTTTATTTTGGAAAGAAGTCTTTTTTGTTCTTTATTTTTTAGAACTTTTTGAACTGACTTTCTGCTCTTAATAACTTCTTATTATCAATTTGTAAACGCCTCCTTGGCTTAGTTGACTGAGCGTTGAGTACAGAATCACGGTCATGGGTTCGAGTTCCAAAGACAGTGGATTTTTCCCATATTTTATTGTGTGATAAGAATGACGAATTCCGTGGATCATTATGCCACAGGTTTAAGCTACAATCCTAGTAGGTAGTCAACATCATCAGCTCATTAAATGTCCCCACCGAAGGGGCACGCGCCTACCCGTATAGGGTGATTAGGCCTTAGTCGTCACGCGGGCCCAGTGCGGATTGGACGACTTCACACACAACTTTGAATCCTTCGCAGCGTGCCATGAAGGTTCCTCACGATGTTTTCCTTCACCGTAAGAGCGTCGGATAACGTACATACATTTTCGAAAATATATAAACACATTTTTCGAATTTGAATTTGTGTCTTCAGCCCGTCCCGGTAGGAAGGCGACAGTCCACACCATTAAGCCACCGACCATTAACAACCATCCGGTGGTTTACGGCCCAATCTACCTATTGTTGTTGCATCTGGTTGATGATATGATGATTGTATGCTATAAAAAAAAAAATTATAATATTGTATTTATTGACATAAAACATTTACAATTATAATGTTGTGGAACCCCTGACTTCCGTGATAGGTATGCAAACCTGCGTTACAGAAACCATTGCTCACTCCCTTGGATATCAATACAGTTTTATGTTTAATCTAAAAAGAAATACATAACTATGTAGTAAAAAACAAACAAATCAAAAATGAGAATTTTGGTGAGTGTGATTGTGTATGTGTGTGTGTGTGTCTTGTGTGTGTGTGGATCGGTGAGTGGTGGTGAGTGGGTACGAGTCTGTGTATTGTATTTGTAAGTCAAATAAAATAAAATTATTGATAATTTAAAAATATATTATTATGGAAATAACCACTACAGCTTGAGTGACTATGATCAACATTGCGAACAATAGATTTTCGATAATTATGTTTTACTTGTAATAATTGGTAGCCAGAAAAACGGCACCTTTACGGTAAAGAAAGTATTGCTTGATACAATATCTTAAAAAGTTATTCAATATTCAGCAAAAATTGTATTACAATTTTGAATTATTTTATATTTAAACTTTAGCATTTAATTAGTTAAGAGCGTTAATTTTCATTATAACCCCATTTTAAAATGCTCTTTTTTTACTAAAATAATAATTTGTTAGTTTTTTTATGCCATAGGAAACAAACGAGCAAACAGCTCATCTGATGGTATAATGTTTTAAGAGTTAATTGAAGTTGTTAATAATAAATATTTACTCCCATTTACACAACCTCATACTAAGCGATAAGCTTGTGGTTACGGTACTAAACAACTGATAAACATACTTCCATATACATTTTTAAATACATACATATTATACATAGAAAACATTCAGACTACACAAACAAAAATGTTCATGCACACGAATGTTAGCACTGCCCGGGGATCGAACCCAGAAGATGCCGAGACGTCTCGACTATTAAATTACATGGTGACAAATAACACATTAATTTTCTAACTTCTCCCATACATATAAATAAAATTTATAAAGTATATTGTATAAAGTAATTTTAGTTTTTCTTTTTCTTTGACGACCCATTTGGTGTTGCGGTTGAGAGGTCGACTGCTACACCAAGGGTTCCGGGTTCGATCCCCGGGCAGTACAAACATTTGTGTGCATGAACATGTCTGTTTGTAATGGTCTGGGTGTTTTCTATGTATAATATGTATGTATTTACAAAAAAAAAATATATTAAGTATGTTTATCCGTTGTTTAGTACCCATAATACAGGCTTAACGCTTAACTTGGGGCTAGATGGCGCTGTGTGAATGTCAGTGGATATTTATTATTATTTATTTATTATTTCTTTCTAGAAAACGGCGAGAGTGTGGTTATAATAATACCGATAATGCTGCTACTTCATCCACCATTCCCATGTAAGTATGTGAGGGACATTAAGCAGATATAATGATTTCCCTGACTCTTTCTTCAACCTATCGCAGTCCACAGCTGGACATAGGTCTTCCCCATTTTGCGCCAGATATCCCGGTCCTCCGCTATCCTCATCCAGTCCCGGCTATTAAATTCATCATAATTTGAAGCTGCATGGCTTTATCTGAAATTAACAACTTATGCTTCGCAGACACAGGTATATTTTTTTATTAAAATATTTAATTGTTTCAATAAATTTAAGATATATTGTAATAAAGTTGATTGAAAAATTGTGTGAATTTTGTCTTATTATTTATTTGTTTGTTAATGTTAAGATTTCATTTTATTGACTTTTATATAATATGAGAGTTTTATATAAGAAATAAACAATTTCATTATGAGTTTATGTTTACACCTGTGTATTTATTGAAATTGTATTTGTGTTTTGTGTGACTAAATATATACAATAAATAAAACAATTTGTAACCCAAAAGAGATATCAATAGGTGGTAGACTTGGTACCGAGTCATTTAGGTACTCACTGTAGTGCCAGAGATCGTCCCGTGAAATACCAGTGTTTTCACTACTGTGTTTCGGGATGATGAAATTACTGGGTATAAACACAGTACAGACAGTAAAACATCTTCATACAAATGTGCCGCTCTCGGTTTGAATGTGTGCGTGCGCGCCGTGTCTGCACGCGATTATAATATATCGGGGAATTAGGTGGCGGCAGTACGGGCTGTGCCGCTTGACTGTGAGCACGCGCGAGTTACGCTTGCATTCGTAAACTCTCGCCGGCCACCGTAAAATTATTACGAGGATCATGACCTCAAAACGGGGAAAAAAATATTGTAGTGTTTTCGGGTGCCTCAATAACGATTTCGCAAACCCGGACTTATCATTCTTCACAGTTCCACCTGAACCAGAAATGTAAGTACCTACTTATACTTAAATCTTATTAAAAATGCGATATTTGTATTGTCTATTTGACAGTTTATTTGCTTTATTAAGAGCGTAGCCGAGTCGCATTTTCCATATAAATGTATTCCCAAATTTACTTTCTGAATAATATGTTTAGAGCTAAAGTTTATTTTAAGAAGCCTAGTTTTACTATAAAACAGAGGATTGAGTACGAAATATCGAAGTACGAGAGTAGTATTTGTCGCGTATAGTGTAATAAAGGCAATTTCACAATCATTAATATAGCAAATTACAATTATATATTTTTTTCTATTGTATTTTTTTATATTTACTTTTTTCTCCGTAACTATAAACACTACACTATTCAAACTTTGTAAGTATATGTATTCTGTTAACCGCTATTAGGTTTTAACAAGAACCTTGAAAAATAATAATAATATATTTTGGGGTTCCCCATACATTGAACTGAAACTCAAAAATTTTTTTACAAATTTTTGAGTTTCAGTACAACATGAGAGACACTTCCAAAGTTGAAAAAATTGTGTTCCCGTTTCCTGATAAATTTAAACAAGGACTCCAGTAATAACAATGGAATTTGAAACCGTTACTATCGACCTATCTACCTACCGACTAACGCTTAGGGTTGCCACCATTTTTACTTTTAGCTAAATGGTTGTGTAGAATTTTATTAATAACATAACCTCCCAAATAACACATAAGCCAGATAAAAGTACACATTTAGTACATTTTACAGTTTAGAGGTGAATATAGTTTGTATAAGATTTGTATAAGGTATCATTTATTGAAAATTATAGGTGATTTTTTTTTTTGAGAGCGTCGGTGGCTCAGTGGTGTGGACTGTCGCCTTCCTACCGGGAGGGCTGAGGTTCAAATCCCGACACGTACCAATTTTCGAATTTTCGAAAAATATATGTACGTTATCCGACGCTCTTACGGTGAAGGAAAACATCGTGAGGAAACCTTCATGCACGCCTTCGAAGAGATTCGAAGGTTGTATGTGAAGTCGTCCAATCCCACAGGGCCCGCGTGGACGACTAAGGCCTAATCACCCTATACGGGTAGGCTCGTCCCCTCGTGGGACGTTAATGAGCTGATGATGATGATGATTTTTATTTATATATCCGCGAAAATACATATGGAACTCTTTATTTATTTCACTTGACCAATTTGTTCAATAGGCATGATGACTGGGTCCTGGAATCGTAAGAACTATTTTATATTATTACAAATCTGGGTTAAAAATAACGATGTGCTTACTCTCAGCTCGAAAACTCATGGCAAGTCCATTTTTAAATTACATTAATTGTCAAAAAAATGTAAACAAAAGGATAGCACATATAACTTAAAGCAACTTTTGCTATTATCACCATTTGAATAAATGCAACATTTAACTATAGTTGTAGTACAAAATTCACAAACTATGCATACGAATTACTGAGGCGTGACGTCATAACTGGTAGCCATTTGTATGAAGCGTTTTGGAAAGTCCATTATTTGTTTTTAGAATTGAAAAATCTCTGAGTTTAATGTTAACGGAGTTTTTTTTTACCAATTTTCCTATTATATGCGGTCCATGGATATAATAGCAGAAAAAAGAAATTTACATCATCCCTATTGTTTCAGACGCTTACGGTGGCTACGGATAATTGATCGCGAAGACTTATCTAATAAGCCAAACATAATGAACTTATATGTGAAGTACATTTAAACAGAACACATTTTATAACTCTAAACGAAAACGATAAAGAAGAATTGTTTACCGTGCTTACGTTGCCTAAAAATAAAGAAGATAAAGAAACTCAAACTGAAGAAACGTCAGACACCACTTCAACCCAAATTGATCTACCATCATGCAGTTCTTCATGCCAAACAGAGAAGATCAGTATATCAAGCAATATAGAACTCCAAGCTGCTGATACTCCGCGCATAAGAAAATTAAAATCTGATTTGTCTAGTCTAAAAAAAAGGTAAAAAGTAAATGAAACACAGACTTCGGGTGATTCGCAAAAAAACATGTTTTTAAGCTATGTGACCGCTTTTTATATAAATATTGTAAAAGCGCAAGGAGATTTTACTAGGTGGTAGACTCGATACTGAGTCGTCTGGTAGGTACCACCGCAGTGCCAGATATCATCCCGTGAACGGTGTGTTATTGCATTTTGTGTTTCGGATGAAGGCACTGTAGCTAGTGAAATTACTGGGTATAAAGGAATCTAACATTCTGTCGTCGGGTGACGGGGCAGTCGCATTGATGGGGATAAAACTTGTCTAATTGTTGGTCTCCTTTAATGCCGCTCTGTCATGGTCTTGGCGTATTACCATCAGGTGAGCGTCAGACCGTCCTGTTACACTATAAAATAAAAAAAAGATTAAAAGTCAAGTTATAAAGGCAACAGATACACTCTGGCTTATAAAATGTTTTGGTTAAGTTTGTATTACGTTAGCCCACAAGCCTATCGTTTATTACAAGAAACTCATAACATGCCATGTAAAACTACGTTAAATAAGCTGTACATTCCTATAACTACACAGGTCAATGAGGATTTAATGGCGGTTCTTAAATTAAAAGTAAACAGCATGTCTGAACAGAGAAGCAATTCACTTAGTAGGGTATGCAATGAGTCTTAAAACAAATCTCTTTTATAATATTAAGGGCGACAAAATCATTGGTTTTCATGAAGTAGACGGCGTCATACAAAAAAAAATGGCAAAAATAATTGGCTTATAAAATAAACTACGAAGATACTATTTAAATGATGACTGGTACCGGCCATTCGTTGACACTTAGTCACCTGCTTGATGATCCATTTGGTGTAGCGGTTCCGGGTTCGATCCCGGGCTACAAACATTTGTGTGCATGAACATATCTGTTTGTAATGGTCTTGGTGTTTTCTTTATATAATATGTATGTATTTACAAAAAAAGTATATAGGTAGTATGTTTATCCGTTGTTTAGTATCCATATTACAAGCTAATGCTTAGTTTGGAGCTAGATAGCACTGTGTGAATGTCAGGGATATTTAATTAATATTATTATCTTCATTAGCTATAACGACTCACTGCAGGCACAGGCCATCCCAAACAGATAAACTTAGTGATTGGCGGCAGCCTACATCTCTCATCATCATCTGTCTGTACTAAACTATAAAATTGTTTCAGAGCTCCATAAACTTGATAGTAAAGATTGAACCAACCAGGATAATAATCCAGCATCTCAAGATACAAAGGTAGTACATACCTCGTGCATGTGTCTTATCGGAGAATGTTAAACAATTGCATCATCCTCAGCTCTAATACGCCCCACCACAGACATCCGAATATACAATTAGACTGGACAAGCCGCAAGTTTATACGCAGCCCAGTGTCGCAATTCTTTTCGGTTCTTACCTGTGAAAGTTATTATATTTCTTGGTAAAATTTACTGATTCATTGCGATGATGGCATGTTACAATGTTATGTTTTTTGCACAGGATGCATTTTTGGGAAAAAAACTGTAATTTCTTCTAATATTCGTGCGTCTTGACTCGTCTCACAGAGCGTAAACTGGTAGCCAGTGTATGCTCGTTGACTCACATTTGTCGCACTTAAAACGCGGCTTGCCCTATCTCCTGTATTGGGAAATCTGTGGTCCCCACCGAGGGGCACGAGCCTACCCGTATAGGGTGCTTAGGCCCTAGTCATCCACGTGGGCCCAGTGTGGGTTGGACGACTTCACGCACAACTTTTGAATCACTGCAGACGTGCGCAAGGTTTCCTCACGATGTTTACCTTCACCGTAAGAAGCATCGGATAAACGTATATTAATATTGAGATTTTACGCTGCTTTTGTTGCATTTAATCAATGAATTCTGAAAGTTAAATTATAAAAAAAAAATGTCCACTGACATTCACGCAGCGCCAGCTTTAAGATTCACGCTTAAACTTATAAAGAATAAGACTATACAATAGTTACTACAACTACTACTATTCAACCTATCGCAGTCACTGCTGGACATAAGTCTCCCCCTTTTTATTTTTATTTTTTATTTTATTAGGACAACCAACAAGATAAACACTGGTACAAGCAACAAGAATTTAGAGACAAACATTTGCGCCAGATATCCGTCTCCACTTAATAGTTAAATACTTATATATTTTTTAGCAACACCCAGACCAATGCAAACAGACATGTTCATCCACACAATTTTTGTAACGACCGGGGATCAAACCTAGAACCCTGGTGTTGTAGCAGACCGACAACGTCTCTACAAATAATTCGTCAAATATAAAAAGGTTACTTTAAGGTTTAGACACAATAGATTGCATATTGTGTCTGCATTTGCGTGCAACGGTTAAAAAGCCATCGGCTAGTGATATGTTAAAGGAAATTAGAAATGATGACCTACGCTAGTGATGTAACGAATATTGAATTTTTAACATTCGCGAATGCGAATGCGAATGCGAATATTTATCTTCAATATTCGCGAATGCGAATGCGAATGCGAATGTTAAATTTCAAATAAAGCGCGCGACAGGGCTGTTGACAGTTGACAGTTTTGACTAAAGTACTAGTTTTGACTAAAGTAACTTTGAGTGTAGATTAAAGGAAATTATTTTGTATTTTTTAAAGTTTATTAACAAATAGTTAAGTATTCTTTATTTGTTTTTTTGTATTGAAATGTATATTTCATTAAAAGTAAATATTTGGTTTAAGTAAAAGAATTATAAACTTTATTAAATAATGGTTATAGTAATAAATAATCTACTAATAAATGCAAACTTGCATAGTTTTATCAAAGCTGATTAATATTATACTTAATTTGATTAGATCTCTGAAGTTCTTTTTTCATAAAAGATATTAAGATACTTTAATTAAGATTATTTTATTAGTTTTAACATAAGGTATGGTAATATAGAAAGTTTACTTTTGGTTAATAAAAATAAATATTAGTTTGTTTTTTGTAAAAAAGTTTGAAAAAAGTTGAGTTTTTCCTGAGTATTAGTTATTTGGATCTAAATGAGCTTTAATCATTCATATTGAGTTGTTTAAGTTCATATTTCATAAATTGTCATTATATTTAATTGTTCAAAATATATCTAATAATAATGAGCGTCGGTGGCTCAGTGGTGTGGACTGTCGCCTTCCTACCAGGAGGGCTGAGGTTCAAATCCCGACACGTACCAATGTGTTTTCGAATTTTCGAAAATATATGTACGTTATCCGACGTTCTTACGGTGAAGGAAAACATCGTGAGGAAACCTTCATGCACGCCTACGAAGAGATTCGAAGGTTGTGTCTGAAGTCGTCCAATCCGCACTGGGCCCGCGTGGACGACTAAGGCTAATCACCCTATACGGGTAGGCTCGTGCCCTCGGTGGGGACGTTTAATGAGCTGATGATGATACTAAAATAATATAAAGAATATAAAACTAAAGCCAAAGGTTATATATGTATAATAAATCGGATATTAGAAGTTTAATGTTGTTAAAAGGAATTATTTGGTTTTAGTAAAAAGACATTGTAAACTTTATTTAATAATTGTTATAGTAATAATCTACTAAAGAAGAGCAAACCTTACATCGTTGTAACAAGGCAGATTAGTATTATACTTAGATTTGATTAGATCTCTTTCTTTCGTTAATATTTTATTTTCGTTCTTCTTGTTAATATTGTACTATGCCTAAAAAATAAAAAAGGTTAAGTTTTTATTATGGAACAGTCATACACATATGATTAATAAAATATATAAAGCTTCCTTATCTATTGTGTTATTAATTCATATGCATCTATCTATATAATAATTTCCTTTACAGTTTGATAAAAACATTCGCAAATATTCGCATCGATTTTTGCGAATGCGAATGCGAATGCGAATATCGAAAAATATGCGAATATTCGCGAATGCGAATGCGAAATTCGTTACAATCACTAACCTACGCAACACGTCTATTTTATTAATGACAATGCGTACTATAAAGTATTAAACGATCCTTTAACTTAAAATAACTCGCGGAAATTACTTTGAACTCTTAGCATTATTAAACATTGTCAATTATTTTAAAATTAAATGAAGTCTTTTGCCATTAAACCCCCAACTTTCAAATCTTGAACTTAAACGCGGTCCAATTGTTTAACAAACTCTGTACCAAGCTTAATGTCAGCAATAGCTTTCCATCTCTGTCTCACGCTGCATCGCAAACGCGCTAAAGTGAGATGGCGGCAGAATCAACGCTCCGGCGTGGCATCTGTCTTGCTCGGCGATACATCGATCCGCAGTGAGGCGTGACCACGCCGTGTGAATAGTCGTACTGAACGCGCGCGAGAACGAAACACAAAATGGCTGATCAAGAAGAAGCGACGCAGAAAGCCATACGCATAAGTGAGAAGAAAACGATAGAGTTCCTGCAACTATATAAGCAGGAGACATACCTTTGGGATACAAATGCTGTTGATTATAGAGTTAGATATTTGCGGAGAAAAGCAGCTGAAAGGATAGCGCTCAAACTAAACATAAGGTGCATTGGGGTAATTCCGGCAGAAATTTCTATGAGATGACTAGAGGTCTATGTTACGGTTAATGATTCAAAGTATTTTTTTATTTAATGTCACAATTGTTTAACCTCTATGTATTCAATAAGTTGGTGTATTACTAATTAAATTTAGAATCTCAAACATGTTATTAGGTTCTTTAAATCAAGCATTTAAAATGTTAAGTCATATTTTTTTTGTATTGGGGTAATTACGAGCTATCTGGGGTTATTCCGAAGTTATTCAAAAGTGAACCTAACTGCACAACGACCTAAAGTTTACATTTGTTTTTCAATCGTAAATACCCCTTACACAAAAACCATCATATTTGTCAGTAGTATAGCGAATCTTATTTTCTTACAATATTTTATTTCGGAATTACCCCGGTAAAAGATTGTGGTTCTCAACATTTCAGTTCATGAAATAGAAGGGAGACGACACCGTTTATTCATATTGTCCACCCGCTATATATTAAATTATAGTTGCGAAATTATTTTGCTATATTTTTTTCCGAATTTTTATAAAAGTGACCTAAATTGGCCGCCATCTTGAACTTCTTAGCTTATAGACCGATTGCTTTGAAAATTTAAATCTGAGGCTCCATGACATCTCTGAGTGCTAATATGTTATAAAACTGACCTAAGGTGGCTGACATCTTGGTCTTTTTAGTTAATGGGTTGATTGCTTTGAAAATCGATATCTGAGGCTCCATGAGGCCATCTTGAAGCGGCCACTTTAAGTCACTTTTATAATATATTAGACCTCATGGAACTTCAGATATCGATTTTTAAAGCAATCGGTCCATTAGCCAAAAAGTTCAAGATGGCGGCCACTTTACGTCACTTTTATAACATATTTGATTTCAAAGACCTCGTCTTAGATATCGATTTTTATAGTTCATGTTCATTTCACAACCATAATTGCTGTCTCAACCTTTAGCAGAATCACCAGCTTAGGGGGTGGACAACTATTCCTGCTGGCCACCCCGTGAACATCGGGAATAGTTGGCCACCCGCCGTGGACATTAAAGCTCTGCCTCATTTCACATAGGTCCTTCCTCTGACATGGAATTTCTGAATAAAAATAAATGATTAAGGTGAAATCAACATTTATTATAAAGAACTACTTAATAACAGTTTTTGACTATTTAACTTTGACATTACTTTTTATAATCATAATTATATCTTTGGCTAAGAACTTTTAGCACAAAATAATCTTTGTATGCATAATGAAATCAGTACTTTTAAAACATTACTTATCACCAAGATAGGAACTAACAGTCTCTTAAAAAATAATTCACAGTGAGAACTGACAAAAACTGGAGCTAAGCTCAATTATATTTATCTAATTACTTTATGGCACAAACTTTTAATTAAACGTAGACTAGATTTAAAAAAAAACATGTTTCAGATATGTTTTGAAAGCCATACTTAATAATGAATAAGCATATCACTTTGGTTTCCAATCAGTCAAAATAAATTGTGTCTCCATCATTACATAAGTGATATTGTTTTTCATTATCTTTTTTTTGTATATCTATCTTCTTCACTATTAATGACTCGGGAACTACATCCATATCTTTTTTCTTTGTCATCATGAAGGTTAGCTGCTGCTGTGATCTCATCTTTTTTAAGAAGTTGATTGAAAAGCACGTTTCTTCATGCATTGTTGTTATTGCTTCTATGAGCCCAATGTAGTACCTCCATTTTTTTCTGATTAAATATCTGACAAGCACTGAATCATTCACTTGATAAATTTCCTTGATCGTAGTGTCCTCTTCTTGAATTTCGTGTATTATATCTTTATTTTCCAGGTCTTTTTCAATGTCGTCTTCATTAGCTCTAACAATGTGATGTATATCTGGTTTTTTCTTGTCTTCGTTATTCACTTGATTTTCTTTATCATTTAATTTGTAAACTTCCTCAAAGGCCAGGTCCACTTCTTGTTCATCTTGAACTATATCCTTACATGTCTGTTCTTGTGGCAGTGGCTCAACCATATCTTTTGTTGTCGAGTCTTGTCTATTTTTATCTCTCATAAAAAGTTCTCTATTCATATTTTTTCCTTTCACAAAAAGATCCATGCCGTCTTCGTTACCACTTCCAAGACTTTTCGGGTTCTTCTCTTCGTCGTTTTTATTTGCTTGGTTTTCTTTACCTTTACTTTTTTGCCTACACCTTTACCTTTAGTAGAGAGGGATTCGGATTTATGTCAGTCAGTATCTTGAGATCTGTTGAATTTTCATATCTTTTAATTTTTTTACTGTATTTCACATTTCTTGTCTTATTCTGTGACTTTTGTGTTTCTTGGTTTTCTTGAAAATATTCATGCATGGATTCTTCACAATCAATAATATCAGAGTCACTGTGTTCGCTCATGATGTCGGATACAGTAGTGAAGCTGTCAAGTGAAGGCTGGCGTTTTCTTTTTTTCTTATTATTTATGCCTGAGGGGCCTGGCTGGTCTTTTTGTATTTTTACTGTTCTATTTTTTTCTTTATTGAACTCTCAACTTTTTTCCCTTCTTTTTTATTTTTTTATTTTTCTCATTTGTTTTTGTTAGCTTTTTAGTTCGTTTCGTTTTTTCCCTTTCCTCCAAAATTTTCTTAGCCATGGTTGCAGTTATTACTTCAGCTCCTGTAGTAACACGTTTCCTTTTTGTCAAAGTAGTACCCTTTTTGTCCTGTTCGATTTTCCTTAGCACCAGTTCTTCAAATGTGCATGATCTTTGGGGTTGTGGTTGACTTAATGGTGCTTTGACGATGATTTGATTTGATATAATGTTTAATTTTGTTGATTTTTTTATTGACTTAGAATTCTTTAAACATGTAGGTAATTGAGTTGGCTGATTAGCTGTAAATCTCAAAGTCTGGACATTGGACTTTGATAGTTCAGACAGCAATGTAACTTTGTCAGAGCTTGACTTTTCAAGAGCATCACAAGTCACCGTGAGATTGTTAAACAAATTAGTACAAAAAGCAGTACAAATTTCTATGAGTGACTTTGGGCTTGCGGGGGCACGATGTGCTTCTAATATCTTTTTCTGGTATCTTTTATATGCATCTGGATCAAATTTTTCGACGGGTACCACTTGTGCATTGAATGGGTAAATCCCAGCTTTTTTAAACCCATTTTTGATTACATCGGGGCTGGTTTGTTGCCAAGTATCTGCCAGTGTTTGAGAGAAGATTTTTTTTGGCATTTTTGTGCCAACATTTCTACGCTGCCACTCTACCAGCTTGGCGTCCCATATAGATTTGAAAGACTTAAATACTGCAAGGTCTAGAGGCTGCAGCAAATGTGACGTGTGTGGCGGTAGTTTAAGTATCATTATATTGTTTTCGATTGCTAACTGCACAACTCCTACATTGACGTGGGTTGAGTGACCATCATAAACAACAAGGACCGGTCGCTCTTCTCCCAGATTTGGGATGAGTACATTTTTGAAATAATTATAAAAAATTGTTGTTTCCATCCACCCTTTAGCACTAGTCGCATACGCTACTTGAAAATCGTATTTAGCGGGGTCTTGCTCTGCCATCCATGTATCCCAAGTATCTTTGCCTTTGAAAACAATCAAAGGCGGCAACTTCTTGCCGCTGGCGCTTGCACCTGCCAACACGGTTGTGTTTTCTTTTCCACTTCCGTAAGTTGTTCTTGAACAGGGTTTGTTTATTTTACCAACAACTTTTGTTTTGGATGGATCCAGGCACACTGATGTTTCATCCAAGTTCCATACGGCCTGGGGTCTTTCAAAGAGATTCAAATCTTTTAAAGTATTTTGCAGTAAATCAAAATATTCAGCAATAACAAATGGATCTGTCATTTTTTTCTCACGTATTCTACAGACTGTGCTTTTTTGATAGACAATCCATGTCGTTTTCGAAAATTAATGAACCAGTCTGCACCTGGGACATTGTTTTTAAATGGCGTTGGAATTTCATTCACCCGCACATATTTAGCGACAATCTCCATTATTTCAAGTCTTGAAAGTCCAAAACCCCATCTTTCCATGACTGTAATTGTTTCGGCTAATTCATTTTCGTCTTCTAAAGGTAAAGCAGTTGGTCTACCTGCATTTGGCCTAAGATTTCCTGTACTTGCTTTAATATGTTCAAAAAGAGTTGTCATGGGAATATTGTACTGTTGCGCTGCACTATATTGCGTCAGTTCGCCATTTTTTACTTTTTCGATGGCTTCAGCTAAATTTTGTGGAGTGTAGGTTTTAATCTTGGTTTTTACGTAAGTTCGGGGCATGGTTGGTCTGAAAAAAAAACTTATTTTTATTATGCAGAAACTATCACACCATAACTACACCACACCAAATTACTCAATATTATTTACTTAGGTCACGCTTAAGTAAACTGAATCAGACATAATTTCAGTTTGCTAACATGTTGAGAACCAGTGCTAAATTAGTATAAAAAAGCTATTTGGGGTAATTGCGACATAAACTATATCGGAATAACCCCCGTGGGGTATTTCCGAAAAATAAACAAAACCACAGCTACGACGTTGTCTTCCTCTAACACATTCGCAAAAAACTATTACCTGTTAAAAAAAACAAATACTCGTTTAAATAACTTACCGCAATTCCGAGAAAAATATGTTGGGGTTATTACGAATCAACGAAAATGGCGCGAAAAACACTTGCTTCAGAAAACTTGATGCTACACACCAACTACACACGTGTTGTTGACAGCAATGACTCGTGATACCAGGACAATCAAGATGCGGCTAGACTAGTGTTGCCAACAAGAAAATATCATTCAGAATGGTAGATATTTAAAAATTTCGGAATATACCCGTTTTCGGAATTACCCCAATGCACCTTACCTTCTTTCGGAGCCCGTCAATTATGATGAAGTTTAAGAACTTGAGGAATGCCTATTGTCAAGAGTTGAAGAAGATTGAAATGAGCAGGCAATGCAACGAAGCAGATGAGTACAAGCCTAAAGTGTTGTGGTTTGACATCATGGACTCTTTTATTCGGCCGCATATTCGACACAAGATTGGCCCGCCTACTTTGGTTTGTTATGTTTTTTTTGTAACCCCCATCGCTACCCATCCCTAATGAATTGAAAGGTTGTGTCACGTCACTAATATCATGCATGACATTAGGATGTGCGCGGGAAACATCCTAATGTTCTAAAAAAGGGTACTACACTATTGACGAATATTTATGTGATAAAAATCCGTGGTCTTAAACTGCTCAGCTATTTCAGTGTTTATGATATATTGTTACATTACGGAAAATAAAATTTTTAAAAAGGCTACACTGTTGAGTTTTCTTGAGTGCTTCTTTCTCAACAGGCCAAACCACTGAAGCGCTTTTTTTTTCAAAGCATCAAAACTCATATTTTTAGTTTAGTATTTTAATCGTTTTTTATTATGTTTTTGTATATTTTTTGACGTTCATAAGTGCTCTTTGTAAGCCTAATTTGAAATAAATGTTTTTGACTTTGACTTTGAAACACTCAGCCCGTACACTGGTGTATAGGTCTTAGTCGGCCACGCGGATAAGACGACACGCACTAACGTTACTTAACACTCACTAATCCACATTGGGCTTGCGTGGTTACGCCTCATCTCCCCATGACAATGCTGCGTGGGAGAAATTGTTCCCGGCAGGCTGATCGTGAAACACGAAGTGGGTAACCACAATCTCTTAAAACAGTATTGTTATAATGATACGTCAGCATTTTTGTCCAGAAAAGACGAAGTAATATTATTGTAACACTGTTTTAAGAGATGGTGGTAGCCCACTGGAAGGTCAATCTAAATCTCATTTCCACCAGGTAATCAATGGCGGTGTGATCAAACGAGAGCCAGAGCCAGAGTGCCTGGAGGACCCTGACGAGCTCTGGGACCTTATCGGTTCTGAGGATGCTCCTACTCAACCAACGGAAATGCCAATACCCGACGATGATAGTGACAGCGAAGACTACTTCGGCTTGAGTAACAAAAGAGCGTCGAGTCAACAAAGTCTACCGGGTATAATTACACTACTACTGTTTCAAAATATGCTTTTTTCATACTTTTTTTCATAGAATAGACAAATATGATCTATAAATAGCTACAGGTTGCTTGTTTGATCAGCGATCTTCTAAGCTTCGGGCTAATGCAAATTTCGGAATATTGTACCATAGAAATTATCATGATAATATCTGTGTGATAAATAATTACATATGTTCATGTGTTCTATGATATTTTTCGCTATGGATATCCTCAGTTCTAGTTAAGAAACAGATACTATTTCAGCTTTTCATCGAAAAGGGCGCGTGCCGAAGACTTGGTAGCTCAATCGATCGACGACATATCATCACAGCTGAACGCTATCAAGAATGAGCCTTTAGAAAATACAAATAATACGAAAATGACTTTAATGAAAAATTTCGCTAGTTACATAGCGTCGTTACTAAGGACACTGCCAATGCACAAGTCTCTGGCACTGCAGCCTAAAATCGTTGAGATTATCACGAAAGCTATATATGAAAATGAAGAAGAGAACGATTAAGATACATCAGATAAGACGTTTTTTAGATAGTATCCAGATTAGATGTTATTAGAAATAGTATTGAAATGGACGCTTCCATGAAGTCTACACTTGTACGTTGTCTTCCGACAAATTGAGAGGTTATTGATACCTCTATTATATACACCCTTTACGAGTTAAATTAATCTATTCAATGTATAGTTACACTTTTGAATATCAAATGAAGCTACCACTGCTTCGGACTGTAGTTATCTACTGAGAAGCATCCAGAAAGAAACACAGTAGTTACTCGTTTAGATAGGCTCTACCCCCGGTGGGGACGTGTAATGAGCTGAGTCTGAACTTGTTAGCAGGTCAGAAAGCATCAAGAGTTCAAGATCTTTAAGGCACCTGGTGTAATTTATTACACCTCAACAATTCACACAATTACAGTCTTCTATCTGTCCGGGTATAAGAGACCTAACATCTGTCGTGTCGAGTTACGGGTGTAGAGCAGTGGTGACGGAAAATAGTGGTACTAATTTCTTTCAACACTGCTTCTGTCGTGGTCAGCTGATCAATTACCATCAGATGAGTGAACTGTGCGCCCGTTCACCTAATGAAATACCAAAAATCTAAGATAACCTCCCCTCTTCAGTGCAGTAATTAGTTTGAAAAATAGCAATACCCTATTATTATTTTTCGAGCTTGACTGAAATTACTGGCAAACTTACTGATACTTAAAATTCCGATTGTTGTTATAAGTAAAAGTATATTTTAAGTGTTTGTTTTTTTCTATCTGACTGCTGTTGGTCGCAGCAGATGGGCTTTACTGCTTCACCTATATATACTTGTATTTTGGGTAGTAACTGTAAATATTAGTTAAGTTTTGTTTTCTTGTTCCACATTTGATGCTCCTTATATGTCTATTGTAATTTCATCTTAAATAATTATTTGATTTTCGTTGTAATGTCATATTAAATATTCTTGAAGTTAGAGTAATAGAAGAACAAATTGTTTGAATTATTTTTTGATAATTTTAATTGAAAATTATTTCAAACTAGCTTTTGCGTGCGACTTCGTCCGCGTGGAATAGTTACTTTGGCCTAAGATATTCATTTAAATAATGATGTAAAGGCAATTTTGTTTAAAATGAAATACTTGTGATAAATAAAGTATTTATTTGGATAAGGATTGATAGCATATTTATGAAAATAGCTTCGCAAAATGATGCACTATTTCAGAAAAAACAATTAGCAAAAAATATGTTACAGGGAGCTAACCTTAAAATATAGATATATGCTGTCGCGGACTTCTATTGCTTTAGCGTGATGATATTTAGCCTATAGCCTTCCTCGATAAATGAGCTATCTAACACTGAAAGAATTTTTTTAAATCGGCCAGTAGTTCCTAGATTAACGCGTTCAAACAAACAAACTCTTCAGCTTTATAATATTAGTATAGATAACATAAAACTGTAAATATGACATCTTAAGTACCTAGATAATATTATGCACTAAAAATAGATACCGAATTATAATTTGTACTGTTGTAAATAAATAATGTATCAAAAAACTGTGTTACTACCTTTTACACTGAAAATATTTTTATAACGCCTGATGTATGTTGCTTTATGTATGTGTGATACACAATCTTCTACATACATAGACGAATCATATTCTATAATTCGGTCTCATCCCTGCTGTCATATACACCACCTTGATGAATCGAAGTCCGCTACAGTATCACGAGGATTGCAAAATCTGTCTGCAATCTTGAGAAAGAATTTCTGAGATCCTAGGACAAATCTTGAGATATGGTACCTACGTGTTTTTGCTCGGAGACGCAATTGTTAGGAATTTGCCAATGTTTTAAAGCCAGACCAGCCCAAGACAACTAAAATAAACAGCCCAAATACCAAAAAGCTAAGGTCTGACTTCATCCGAATGCCTTATGAGTAATTTAGTTAGCGATATGTTAAATCGCGAGTGTCAGTGGCTTATTAGTGGTGCCTCACCTTTCGGTCTGGAGAGCGCAGGTTCAAATCCCGCCACGTACCAATGTATTTACAAATTTTCGTAATTATATGTACGTTTATACTACATATAGGAAGCGCGCTAATTCTAAATCTATGGTTTATACGACGCTCTTACAATGATGGAAAACATCGTGAGAAACCTGCGAAAAGAAATTCAAAGGTTGTGCGTGAAGACGGTCTGGATTGGCCTGGGCCGCGTGAACGACTGAAGCCTATAACACCTCTACGGGTAGGCTCGTGTCCCTCGGTGGGGACGTATAAAGAGCAGATGAATGTGTTAAATTCTAATTATCCTATTTATTCTGTATTGTAATAAAATCAATTGATTTAGCAAATTGAAGAGCGATGGGCAGGGCACATAGTGCGTAGATGGCCGACGGGACGAAAAAGATTCTCGAGTGGCGCCCACGAGTAGGCTGACTCCCGACCAGATGGACGGATGACCTGGTTAAGGTGGCGGGTAGCAGATGGATGTCAACTAGGGGAGGCCTTCGTTCAGCAGTGCACATTTAAGGCTGTAATGATAATGATGAACTGATTTATGTCACACAAAGTTTAATAATACTACGTATAAATGCATTACTTTTCTGCGTACGTGGCCCAATTCCTGAAAACATGTTTACAGTTTATATAGGCGCACTAAATATGTTTACCGCATCTGCTGCCTACGTGACTGGGGGCAGGCCGCCGAGCGAGACGGCTGCTACATTTGTACTGTTAGACAGAGACGGCAGACACGGGTGAAGGAACCCTTGTATTTCTAGATATTGTTGGAAGTTTTCTTTGCAGTTTTTCGTTCGGTGTTTTATATTTACATATTTAATTATAATTGTTTGATAAACCTCTATAGGTATATATTTTAATCGATATGGATTAATAAGTCAATAGTCTCATATAACTTAACTATAAATAGCTGTAATAGTTAGCCCTTTTTTGTTCGGTGGGGACTTTTCATTGCTGGCCGAGGATGGTCTTTCTTTAATGAACAAGGGGGTAAATTTTGTCATATTAACGTCTATGCATATGAAATTGATGAATCGGGACCTGTGATAGCTTTCCTATAAACTATTATCTACTCCAGTACATAATTTTATCTTTTAGCACATAATTAATTGTTGCCTTTAAGACTTCCAAGCACAGATAAAATAAAATACAAAACTTCCATGTAATATCAAAAATATTAAATTAAAAATGCATAAAGTTGCCTAGAGCATGCCACAGGTTTTTCACATTACATAATGTGTTGTTTTTCTATCATGGCATAAATTTATGTCATGATAGGAAGTTAATTTATGTATTTATAGATAAAACTTCAAACTAGTGAAGAAACATTCCAACGATTTAAAAGAGTCAAGCAGTCACACATTTTTTTAAACATTATGAAAAAGTTTTATAGTCGAACCCAATTATGCAAACCAGATGAGATAAAAAAAAAAAAAGCCCGGCGAAGACGACCCTAATTGCACAATGCACTTTCCACTGCACTTTTGTTCTAAATTACTGAACAGAAATTCTCACGTTACCCGAAAAATTTCCGTTTGAAGACATCTTGAACATAATACACCCATTATCCAAGGGCTGTATTGTCTTTAAAGTATGCTGTAGAATTTTGACCCGTATTGCCTTGAGACATGTGGGTGAAAGCGTTGCGAATCGTTTGCAAATGACGTAGCAAGTTCGCCGTGTGTCAGTGCACGTACGCCAAAGGTACAACCTTGCCTCGAGGGTTGTGCAGATAAAGATGAGTCATCGCCGAGAGGGATATTTTTATTGGTTCGGTATAAAAACAATGTCATGTTATTAAAAAATCAAATTACTCGTGTAACTAAGCTCATGTAATAATAAATAATAAATAAATATCCACTGACATTCACACAGCGCCATCTAGTCCCAAGTTAAGCTTGAAGCCTGTATTATGGGTACTAAACAACGGATAAATATTCGTACTTATATACATTTTTTTTTGTAAATACATACATATTATACATAAAAAACACCCAGACCATTACAAACAGACATGTTCATGCACACAAATTTGTGTACTGCCCGGGGATCGAACCCGGAACCCTTGGTGTTGCAGCCGACCTCTCAACCGCAACACCAAATGGGTCGTCATGTGGCAAATGAAAGGACACATAGGCCGAAAAAAATCAAAATATACCTATTCTTAGCATAATTTTGTAATTGTGTGTGTAACCTATACTCTAGGTTAGTATTTTTAAGTATGAATTTACATTAAATTCTGTTTAACTTTTATTTTGCTAAACTGCTTCCATGTCAGCTGTGCTTGTCGTGGCAGTTTGTAATTAAGGCATCACTTTCCTTTAATAGGGTCAAAGCTCTGGGAGATTTCTTGGCAGAGCTGGGCTGGCTAGAGTAATCTGGCCGTACACCCTCAACGCAAAAAGGTGCTTAGTCGTCGAGTTGCGGAGACTGCCCGTACGACAAAGAAGAAGAAGAAGAAGGCATCACTACTTATTAGTGTCGCTTACGTATGTATAATGTCAATGTAATAAGTGTATGTTTTGTAAACTGTCCTAAATAAATAAATATTCAATTTAGGTTATAAAAACACTATAAAATCTTAAATTTCTTTCTACCATTGGTTTCGGACTGTTATATATTGAAACGATAGCCGAATGTAAATATCTGTGTCCAGCAGTGGACTGTAAGACGACTTTAAGTGGTATTAGCAACTACACTTAGATGCCTATATTTGGATTCCAAAGTCGAGATTGGGCCTGAAAGGAACTTCGTGGATACTGGGTCTCACCTATTTCTCCCATCATAGCAGCATCCTTTTAGTAAAACTGGTCCCGGCAAAAAGTGAAATTACTGGGAACTTCACTTATCGAATCGAACTTCACTTAGTTTTCACTTATCGAATGAGATGAAGTTCTCGCTACATTTGCTAAGTCTCGTCTCCACTCAAAAACGAATAACAGCCTCAAGCCATCATGCGGTGTTCTTGACCTTCCCTCTGCCAGTTCAACTTGATTAAACATGATTAGAATTATTTTTTTTCAAAAATGATACGAATCATTAGATGTATCATTTATAAACTATTTTCTTAATTTATTGTTTTGACAGGTGATAAAATTTTAGCCTGGCTATAATACTGATATAATTATAATACAAATGTTAAAACAAGTGTTTCAAATTTATAAATACAAGATTTTAGTATATTTGCGATGAGTTAACTGAAAAATATTCATAGCAAGAGCATTTAATATTAAACTGTAATTAACCATTCGGCTTTAGGTCAGAATATACTCACTAGCCTAAGAAAATATGTAGATATAGTACGGATATTTAGTATTTTTCGTAGTGTTATATAATGAATTCAATCATGTTAATTTCGGCCATTTCAATTTCCTGAATAACACAGTCCCAACGATAGTTATCAAAATGGCCGCCGAAGCCATCTTGAAATGTTAAGAGCAGTGGTCCCTTGAATCACGTACACATTTCGGGATTTATAGGGATTATACTGATGTTCTCACCAAACATTTTGTACCACTACATGTGTACAAGCTTGGAATACCGATGGCGGCTGGTGATAAATTGTTTTTTAGCGTATTACATTTATGACAAAATGGTGGACTTACATTATCTGTATTGGAAACTTCTGGAAATGTCTATAAAATAAAATTACAGAATATATTTAATGTAAAGTCTATTCAAGAATAGAAGCAGTTTATTACTATTTAGGCTGAGAGACAGTATTGTTGATTAGTTTTATAAAGGTATTATTTTCTTAAATATTGTAAGAGCTTATAATGAAAAAAGGGTTTCTACCAATAATATGTTAACTTTTATTGTATAAAACAAGCAATGTTTTAAAGAAGAATCAATATTGAGATCCTCGTTAGGAAAATACATTAGTAAGTTCTAATAAAGTATTTATATAATTTTAATGTTAAATCTAATAAATGAGCTCTAACTGAAGTAAGGGTTACTTCAGTTCCAGGTTATCTACACAGAATAATATTAATGTCATAAAAAATATAACGTATGAAATTCAAAATGTCTGGTATGACATTACGCCTCGGTCACAGAAATCACAACATCCAATCTGTGACTTATGTTTCTGATAAATTATTTATCAATTGTGGACTTCCAATTTTTTTTAGTCGCTGACTTGGTCAAGATGGCCAAAAATCTCTCTAAAACAAATTCAACGCTCGTTGTCACAATAACAGCCCCAAAATATGAGACATTCCACCATAAATAACTCTCTTGTAATGCATCACCTATTACGATATCCGATATAAAAGATTCCGATCATAAACAATATGACGAATTTCCGTTACCCACTCAATATCCCCTGTATCTTATCATTTATCGTCGTCCAAACTTAGCTTCAAAGGATTCTCGTCGAGTCCATTCACAACTAATGTCACAGTTGAGGTTGTATTATATTTCTTCATTTCCTGCTCGAACATTATGTTGTTTATCGCTTGCTTTATCATACACTGTGTTCTATCGTCATGTCTTCTCAAGGAATCGGCGATATATTCGCCAAAACTATCACATTCGTCTTTCTTTTTGGTCTGCTCAACTCGCCGCAAAGCCTTCAGCGCTTCCAATATTCTGGTGTCCAATTTGCTTGGTTTTCTATCGTCTTTGGTGATTTTCTTCTTGACGTGTCTGATCAGACGAGGTCTGTGGGTGCTGTATCCTGTCATTGCTTTGTATCTTTTGTTGCGGATGCTAACGTCTGCAGGTTCCTCTTTAATGATGATTTCTTCCTGTATGACGTTGTCGTAGGGCATGTCGTCTGCCGATGACTCCTCTGATTCTTCCTTTTCGAGTGTGGTGTTATTTTCTGTCTGTTGAACAAAATTATAAGACTCTTTAGTAAAATATTGTTTTATGAAGAAGTTTCCCTTCTTCGATTAAGATACTTATTTTTTTCTGTCATTAGTGGAAAAATATATGAGGTGTTGTAAGTGTAACAATTACAAGATTTAAACCATGCCATCCTTAAACCTATATTATATTAGTTTTCCTTAGTGAGCTATCTAAAACCTAAGGGTTGGCCATGGAAGATGAGGATATAGAGAAAAAGTCCTTTGCTAGCGATGTAGGCCTAAGTCCAACAGGGGGCTGTTGACGACTTTTTAACTCAATTTAAGCATATCTTCAAGCTTAATTTAATTTAGATTCTTTAATATAATTACTGCTAGAAACCCCAAACTCTTTTATTATCCACAAAAAGAATTAAATATACAAAAAAAAACGATAGTCAGTCGTCTACCAATAAATTGACGTTAATACGTCATAGTGTTATAAATTCATAACACCATTCAAAATTTTTGAAAATCAAACTTTATCGCATGAAAAAAGTAACTCAGATGAGATTTCACGTTAATTTTTTCCCATTTACAGACAAGGAGTTACACAAAGGATATTCGTCACGAGTTTTAAACATTGTTCTTCCATAATTGGTTTATGAGAATACACAACAGTAGCCACTAACCAGCAGGTGGTATTTTAGCTGTGACAAGACTAACTTGTATAATAGGTAATGCCTTAATTACTGCCTTTGTGACAAAGGATTATATTCAACTGTTCTTTGTAATACAAGTATTGAACAGGCAGTTAAAACCATTATCAGCAGTAAACAAGTTTTAACCAAGTTGTATTGTAAGGAAATTTGAGTAGCGGTTAGGGTTGCCAGCTTTTAGTTTTGCATTGCAACACGGCTATGCAATGATAGGAAAGTAAGTAAGAACACTACGAACTTTATTTGAAACAATTCCAGCTTCGAATCCTGGCACGGTCATATTTGAAATAAAGTTGAAAAATAAATATTATCATATTTAGGGTTAGCAACCCTAAATATGATGCCTTAGTATTTTATATATAATCGTACTATATTGAAGTCCATTATACTATGAATTATAAACAATGACGTCATAGCGTTTTAGATTTTTCTATATTTTACCATAAAATAAATATCGTCGTTAAATAGACGTTTAATTTGGTTATAACTTACAAACTGAGCTTAAGTCCGATTAAAAAATATAACACAATAAAATCAGATCCCAGTGTGAACTGAACTGAACTGAAGTTTTAGGACCAAAAACACTTTGATACATTAAATGCAATTAGCCTACAATAAGCACAATATGTCCAGCGGTGGACTGCGATAAGCTTAAGAGAAAGAAGCATATCAGGCTTATTGTGTGCTTAATTAATAGAAACAACAACATTAAAACGCACAACGTTCATCACACAAAAGTTACTTCTGTTAAATCGAACCCACGACCCATGCGGGCTAAGTACTCACCAGTGTGTGTTGTATTTGTTCATTATTATTTTCGGCCGGCAGATAGTTAGGCAAAAACGACATATAGGGGTAAAGAAACCACCTAGTTTGCCCTCCGAAGCGAATTTTCGCCTTCTCCCTTCTATGGGAGGCCAATAAAGAGTCCACTTTCCTCCGAATATCGGCGATATCACACTCAAACTCTTGTGCTATAGAGTTCCACGCTTCGTATTTAGCCGAAGCCACACGGTACATGTGGTGGGTATGATTCCATAACATTGGTTTTTCTCTATATAATTCTACAAGACGGATCGCTAATTCATTCGTCCATTCCATGTCCGTTGACATCTTGAAGTTAAAACGTTACAAAGTGACGTCACAGTTCCTAATTCAAATTATCCAATCGCAAACACACTGCAAATAAAACAGCCGCGACTTTTAAACTTCAAATATGGAATCGCGAATACGAATTTAGAACGCACGAACGGCGAACGTGCGTTCAAGACTATACTCGCTCGCGAGCGCCGAGCGCGAACTGAGGTTCGGGAATTGTTCGGGCGTGCTCGGCATCGTTCGTTGTTCGCTCGTTCGAGGTTTAATCAGCAGGCCATGACACCACTCAGGTTGCGTTTGAATAAAGGCTGAGACGAATTCGTTTGTAGGGAGGAATATATTTACGCGTAATGGTTTATGGTTGCATTCATGATTAACTAATTAAACGATAACATTTTTATAACAATAAAAACACTATAAGATAAGAAATGATAAGGATGATGTTATGGGATACGATCAAAAATGATTTAATCCGTAAGAGAACTTAAGTTACCGATATAACCCGGATTATATATACCCGGCCGGATCTACAAGTAAAAGTGGCAGTGGGCTGGTCACGTATGTCGCAGAGCCGATGGCCGTTGGAGCAGACGAGCTCTGGAGTGGAGACCGTGTCTTGGCAAGCGTAGCGTAGGACCGAAGGACCGATGGACCGACGACTTGCGAAAGGTCGCTGGTGGAGGCTGGATTAGGAAAGTGGAGAAGTGGGATATCTGACGCAGAATGGGGGAGATTTATTTCCAGCAGTAAACTGCGATAGGTTGAAGACAGAGAAACTGAGGCCTAGTTGGACGATGATGATGATGATTTTAATTTCATGATGGTGATAAACAGCATTTTTTATTATAGCAAAGAATAATAAATTATCCTAATATATTCTTACTATTTTCTTGTAATATTCTGGTTTGATGTTTCCGTGCTTCAGACGGCAAGTACAATTGACAGTCCCGGGTTCATCTTAGGATGGTTTTTGTAACACATTAAGTCGCATTGAGCCCGCGTGGTGGGTTACGGTCCAATCTCCCTATTAGTGTTGCCAGGTCCAATTTGTTTAAATCGGGACACGAGGCCAAAAAATCGGGATTTTAGATTGCAGATCGGGACGTGACGTTAATAACGTGCCATTTTGAATTTGACAGCGATATTATTAGTAGCTTATATATGTATATAAGCTACTAATAATATCTAATATATTAAAATATGTATTTTAATGAAACATCTGATTTTGTTATTAAATTAATCAGGACATTTAGCGTCTCGGTCGGGATGCATCCTCAAACCTCTGAAAATCGGGACGTCCCGCGCATATCGGGACACCTGGCAACACTACCCCCATGGCTTTGCTTTGTGGTAAGGCCTGTCACCTACAGTGTGTCGTTATAGTACTGCGGTCGGCCACATAAAACAGCTTAGTTACCATTACCATCAGATGAGCGAATCGACCACAGACATCCGAATATACAATTAGACTGGACAAGCCGCCAAGTTTATAGGCAGTCCCAGTGTCGCAATTTCTTTTCGGTTCTTACCTGTGAAAAGTTATTATATTTCTTGGTAAATTTACTGTTTCATTGCGATGATGGCATGTTACAATTGCACAGGATGGCATTTTGGGAAAAAACGGTAATTTCTTCTAAAATTCGTGCGTCTTGACTCGTCTCACAGAGCGTAAACTGGCAGCCAGTGTATGCTCGTTGAGCTTACATTTGTCGCACTTAAAAACGCGGCTTGCCCCATCTCCTGTATTGGGAAATCTGTGGAATCGACCAACCTTTCACTTATGAAATAAAAATAATATTGTTTCCTAAAAGTCAAGGACATATTATCAAGACAACATAGCAAACTAATGTTTCCATCAAGAAGTAATATCCTTATTGAATATAGGAAGCGTGACCATCAAAAACAACAAAATTAATAGTCCAGAAAGATCGCGTGACTCGATGCAAGAAAAACGCAGACTGCAAATTGCATTTGGTTAAAAAGCGGTTCGACCTTGTGCTTTGAATTTTTATAACATTTCAAACTAATGCAATTTCACGGTGCACACAAGTAAAAATAAAGGTAGTTTACACTCTGGTGATTTTAGGTAGATATTGTGGGATTTAATAAGGGCTCATTGGTGTGGACTATTGCCTACCAATCTGGAGGTTGATGGTTCAAATCCCGCCACGTACACATAGAGTTATATCAATGCACGTACCTACAAAATATGTTTTCGAATGGAATTATATGGAAGTTGAGCGTCGGTGGCTCAATGGTGTGGACTGTCGCCTTCCTACCGGGTGCGCTGAGGTTCAAATCCCGACACGTACCAATGTGTTTTCGAATTTTCGAAAATATATGTACGTTATCCGACGCTCTTACGGTGAAGGAAAACATCGTGAGGAAACCTTCATGCACGCCTGCGAAGAGATTCGAAGGTTGTGTGTGAAGTCGTCCAATCCGCACTGGGCCCGCGTGGACGACTAAGAACTAATCACCCTATACGGGTAGGCTCGTGCCCCTCGGTGGGGACGTTTAATGAGCTGATGATGATATATGGAAGTTTATCCGATGCTCTTTCGCTGAAGAAAATCATCGCGTGGAAACCTGCGCACGTCTACAAAGAAATTCAAAGGTTGTGCATGAATTCAGCCAATCTGCACTGGGCCCGCGTGGACTAAGGCCTACATGAATATATGAATATTGACTACACAGCCTAGGTCGTTGCGTATACACTATTTATCGATAGGCTCGTGCCAAATCAAATAAAATCAAATCAAAACCTCAGTGGGAACGAAAATGAGTATAATGAACTCATTGGTTGCGCCTTAAGAAGTTCGGTATTCTCCACCATTCGCAATAAAATACCAAACCATATTTTCATAAAAGTGCACTTTATTTTACATGTCGTTTCATTGATCACTTTTGTTTATTTGCAATATTGTATTTTTAAATACACTGAAACCAATAAATATTAGGTCACTTGATGTTAGTGTGCAATGACGTCACGTTTCAATAATCTCATACAAAATATATGGAACGTTCCTTTTTGACAGTTCATAAAAAGTGCGTCAACGATTAGTGGTGTCAAATACCCTGTTTGCGTACCTAAGGCATAATAAAGTCGACCCAAGACACGAATAACCCGGCCTATGGGATCGCAAAAATACGAAAATTTTGATTTCATCCACTCTCGTCAGCCCCTAAAACATTTTTACTCCTGTTACTTTGAAAAAACCAACGTCCATCACAATATCTTGAACAACCTTTGAATGTCACAAACAATACTCAGTACCAATGTAATTCTTCAGACGAGGTGTCGCCGAATAAAAATAGATCTTGCGTAATTTTTCAGTGAGTGCCAAGTTGGCTCTTATTGCTTTTGAAATAGGGTTTTTCGGTGATAACGAAGGCCTTGGTCATATCTATATTTGTTTTCGTTTCCCCTTATCAGCAGGATATGTGTGTTTCCTTCAAGCGATCTTTGTAATGTTTTATCAAAATCTTCTATCCGTAATTAGTTTGAATCTTTGTAAGCAATCTATGAAAATGAATCGAAAACCATGCGTATAAAAACGTTGGATTTAATTTGTTACCAGCCTATAATGTTCTGCTGCAGGAATTAGGCCTTCAGCATGCCGCGTGTGAAATGGGCCAAAATTAGGCATACAGGCCCAATGCGGTTTGATTGGTGTTAACGACCATAATAATGACCAAAATAATGTATGGTGAACACACAGACAACACGCACACAAATATAGTAAAATTTGTTATGCACAATAACTGAACTGGGAATCTTTGGCAGACTAGCCAACTTTCTTAACCATTGCAACTATAATGGGTCTCTTCATCACAGTATTGGTGAACAAATCACATGATTATGTGTTATTGCAACTAAAGCAACTGAGTCAATGTTTATTTTGAATAAACTACTTATTTGATAAATTAAATTTGGAAAATTTCAAGTGTAGTTTTCGTTATATGTTTTTTTCATGCTCGTGGATATCTTGAGCAGAGTATCTCTCTCGGTCGCTCACATCAATGAGATCTCCAAATTGTAGTTGTACTCTTTGCTTGTTTCCTGATATGTTATTAAAAATAACTGAAAATTTAAAAACGCCCTTTCAAATTATGCGAATGTGTGCTCAAAATGGTAAAAAATTGAATATTTTCAAATGTTTCGTCAAAGTAGTATTTTTTGCAGGTCACATCGTTCGAATTGAATATTTGTAAACTTATAAATATGAGAGTATAGAAATTAATAGAAAATAATATAACATTGGACGACCCATTTGGTGTAATCGTTGAGACGTCTGCTACTACACCACGGATTCCGGGTTCGATACAAGGGCAGCACAAACATTTGTGTGCAAGAACATGTTTGTTTGTATTGTTCTGGGTGTTTTCTATGTACAATATGTATGAATTAACAAAAAAAAGTACAGAAATATGTTTATCTGGTGTTTAGTACCCGTAATACAAGCTGCACCCTTAACTTGGTGCTAGATGGCGCTGTGTGAATGTCAGCGGATGTTTATTTTTTCTAAAACGCAATAAATTTGAGTAAAATATGCATTTGGAAGGTAGGAATACCTTAAGGCGACGATAATTGTACATGATTAGTTGAACCAGAGAGTTCGCCGCCATGCTAAGGCCAGAGTTAACTTAAAGTCGTGCCTAAAGCTTTTGAATTCTTACTAATGACGTCACACCTTTGTAAGTTGCACCAGTCACGCGAATAGCTGGTGCTTAACTCTTGAAGGGTTACCTACCTACCTATTCAACCTATCGCAGTCCACTGCTGGACATAGGTCTCCCCCATTTCGCGCCATATATCCCGGTCCTCCGCTTTCCTCATCCAGCCTCCACCAGCGACCTTTCGCAAGTCGTCGGTCCATCGGGCCGGAGGGCGTCCTTGAAGGGTTAAGCTTCTTTAATTTCTTTTTGCTTAAATTTTAACTTATTGTTAAGTTCTGTTGAAAATGTTTTATGGCTTCATTTATGTAGGTAAGACCAACTAATTTTGCGCAATATGTGCCCTGATCACTGCCACATCAACTTGCTAATCGTGAGGGCTATGTCGGTTACTAGTTCTCCTACGATAAAAACACTCTCTACTCCTACCAAATTCTTATCATCCATTTTCTATCATTTTTATATCCCAGTATCATTGCCTAATGCCACTTCAACTTGCTAATCTTCTGGGATATGTTAGTCACTCTAATTCTATTACGCATATAAAAATCTATATACCTACCAGATTTTATCATCCACTCTCCACCATTGCCACTTTCAAAAAACACTCTCTACTCCTACCAAATTCTTATCATCCATTTTCTATCACTTTTATATCCCAGTATCATTGCCTAATGCCACTTCAACTTGCTAATCTTCTGGGATATGTTAGTCACTCTAATTCTATTACGCATATAAAAATCTATATACCTACCAGATTTTATCATCCACTCTCCACCATTGCACTTTCAAAAAAACACTCTCTACTCCTACCAAATTCTATCCATTTTCTATCACTTTTATATCCCAGTATCATTGCCTAATGCCACTTCAACTTGCTAATCTTCTGGGATATGTTAGTCACTCTAATTCTATTACGCATATAAAAATCTATATACCTACCAGATTTTATCATCCACTCTCCACCATTGCCACTTTCAACTCTCTGCTTAAATCTTTGTATTTTTGTTATGAATATATGGTATGAAGTTTCAATCATCTAAAAAGGAAAGTAGGAATAAAAAACCTAGTTACGTTGGTTGTAGCTCTCCAATAGCAGTATTTTTATGGGTTTCATCCTTTATCATCAATGGAGATTGAAAAATTTAAAAATATCCAATATACAAAAGCTTTTATCCTAAGCATTTGTTGAATTTGATAATGAAATTGGCATGGCACCAGAAAACTTTCGACTAACAAATCTGGGGGCACGGTAGCGCCTCCGCGAAGACGAGCCAAGTTGAGCGCAAGGGCACTACCTTTTCTCGTTTCTTTGAACTTTCATAGTTTAGTTTAGGTAACTTTCATTGGTATCAGATCATATTCTCAGTATATGATTTTTATGATATAGGGAGCAAACGAGCAAGAAAGACACCTGATGGAAAGAGTTCACTAAGTGGTAGACTCGATACTGAGTCGTCTAGGTAGGTACCACCGCAGTGCCAGATATCATCCCGTGAAACACGAGTGTTATGCACTTTTGTGTTTCGGGATGAGGGCACTGTAGCTAGTGAAATTAGGGTATAAGAGACATAACATCTGTTGTTTCGGGTGACGGGCGCAGTGCGGCATTGATGGAGGATTATAACTGTCTCTCAGTTGTTGGTCTCCTTTAATGCCGCTCTGTCATGGTCCGGCGTATCACTTACCATCAGGTGAGCGTCCAGACCGTCCTGTACACTTATAACATAAAAAAAAGTTCACCTCCGCCCAGGGACAACGGAGACACTAGAAGTGCCACCGGTGCGTTGCTTGCCTTTAAGATAAGAATACGCTCTTTTGCTTAAAGTTTCCCATTAGGTAGGTCGTTCCATATTAGTAAAGTACGTGGAAGAAAATTGCGCATGAATCGAACTGTAGTCGAACAATGATGTCAATAATAAACTAATTAAACATAATTAATTAATTATAAAGTTTAATTAAATCGTTTTTATACTTTAGATTTTATTCATATTTAAAATATGCCGATTTCATCACTAACAAACACACTGATCATCAAAATATTAGGCTTCTTCCTGAAGTGCTATAAAGCTGCAATTTGGTATGTTCTCTAAGTATAGTACCTCTCTCTTCAACCTATCGCAGTCCACTGATGGACATAGGATTCCCCCATTTTGCGCCAGATATCCCGGTCCTCCGCTTTTCTCATCCAGCTTCCACCATCGACCTTTCGCAAGTCGTCGGTCCATCGGGCCGGAAGGCGTCCTACGCTACGCTTGCCAACACGCGGTCTCCACTCCAGAACTTGTAGTACCTCAACCAACAAAAAAATTATAAACTTATGATTTTCGCCGGGTTCGAACCCGGAACTCTTGGTGTAGTAACCGACGTCTCAACCACTACACAATGGGTCGTCAAAGCTTAATATTTTTTTGTGGGCTAGCTGCATAATATAAATTGCGATGCACACTGTATTTTATTTTATTTTATATTTATTCAAAATCCACAGCTCTTATAAGTGTTAACAAAAACAAAATTATAACTTACAGCTAATAACGGATTTTACATATGTTATCCAAAATAGAAAAGTGACATCCAGGGGAGGATCAAAAGTAATGCACACAACACAACGCCTTCACACATTATATATAACAATAATATATTATCAGTAGTGAATTTAAAAATTAAACATATATCATATCTGAATAATAATAATATATACAACATAGATAGACACATTACAAAGAAAATACGCAGGCATCGAAAATAACACTAAGTAAGACAATTTACCACAGGCTAAGATACAGGGGGGGGGGGGGGATGAAGAATGTATGAAATGTTATTGTTTAGAATCGGCCATGATTAAGCCAATTCCATCTTTGTATGATTACAGAAAAACAAAATAAATCAGTCAGTTGGAAGTCTGTAATTAAACATCGGATGCTGACTTTCGTGCGAGCTCTTATGAGACAGAACACGTATGCCAGAACACGTTTTGCCTCGATTTTCCTTATTTTTGTAACAATCGCTCAGTGCATCTAGAACATTCTAGTTGTCTACGTGATGCAGAGCACGGTCTCTTATCGGTTTAGTCCGACAACATCCACTTTCATCACATCCATTACTGTTTTGCTTAGCAAGCGAGGAATTATTGCACGTATTTAACACGCAATGGATAAGATAATCTTATAAAACGACTGGCTATTTTAATTGATTATGATGATGTCAATTAACCGACCGTAATTGCCAGTGCATCGAACGAGTGTTTTTTACTTTTCGGTATACATTTGAGCTTCTGTATGGGGTTTTGTGATTTATGTACGAGCATAAGGAGTAATGTATACTATATGATTGTTATAGACGTTATTAGGTTAAGTGATCCGACTAAGTAGACCATATCACGCCACTGGAGTCATTACGCGCCTTTTTTACGATAATTTGTTTGAATTATGCATTTGGATTGCACTGTGTTGATAATTATAAGTTGCGAATAAATACAATTGTTATTTTTTCGTCTTCCATTTGTAGGCTAAATGATTTGATTATTGCACAAGACTCAATCAGAACCTATGGAATTTAATGTGATTTCAAATAATTTACAAGTCAAGTCAAATCAAAAGCTTTTATTTGCGAAAACACAGTACATATTTAGGTGGTTTTATATAACATAGGCCCAGTGTGTTAAGCCTGCTCGCAGGCATGCAAACATAAAACCTAGCAAAAAATGATTAGTATTTTTTTAGATGTAAAATAACAAATTAATATCATTTTTAATAATTATTACAGCACATATCAATTCTATTACCTCATCGTTAGCCAGTTTCATAATAATATACTAAAAATAAGATTCAAAGAAATATTAAATTAAAATTGTCCATTTATCATTAACCACTTTGTCAGTTGAGTTTTAAATAATGAACCATGTAGCATCCTAAGCTCAGCCGGAAGACGATTATAAATTTCTACGCTCATGTTATAAGCGTTTCTTTTATAGATATTTTTGCGACAAGGAGTTTGATAATAATATACTTTTCATAGAGTACAGACATTTTTGCGTGGTGTCGATATCAATTTGAATCAAAAATTTATGCAACGGCTTACCAATTGGTACCTATTTGGTGTTGCGGTTGAGAAGTCGGCTGCAACACCAAGGGTTCCGGGTTCGATCCCCGGGTAGTTAAAACATTTGTGTGCATGAACATGTCTGTTTGTAATGTTCTGGGTGTTTTCTATGTATAATATGTATGTATGTAAATGTATATAAGTATGTTTATCCGTTGTTTAGTACCCATAATACAGGCTTCACGCTTAACTTGTGGGTAGATGGCACTGTGTAAATGTCAGTGGACATTAATTAAATTATTATTAAGTACCATGCCCTCAGAAGTACGGAATCAATCAGAGATTCAGCCTACAATATCCTCACCAAATTAGAACAAATCGCACATAGTAACATTCACTTTGCTGTTACCCGCGGGGTTAGAACTCACATCCCGCGCTCGTAAACCCAGCAATATGACTGTAGTAGTAGTAGTGCTCGGAGGTTTATACTTAGGCTGTACACTTTATAAAATAAAAAGTGGATTATCCATTTTCAAAAATAAAAGTAAATATCCACTGACATTCACACAGCGCCATCTAGCCCCAAGTTAAGCGTGAAGCCTGTGTTATGGGTACTAAATTGCGGATAAACATACTTATATATTTTTATTTAAATACATACATATTATGTATAGAAAATACCCAGACCATTACAAACACACCTGTTCATGCCACAAATGTTTGTACTGCCCGGGGATCGAACCCGGAACCCTTGGTGTTGCAGCCGACGTCTCAACCATTGCACCAAAAGGGTCGTAAAAAAATCCCAATTTTTGTAGCTTGGATCGAAAGGTCATTCCGTATATTCCGTATTAAGTGACCTATTATCATATTGAGCGTCGGTGGCTCAATGGTGTGGACTCCTGCCTTCCGACCGCGGGATCAAATCCCGCCACGTATTTTCGAAATTATATGTACGTTTATTAGACGCGCTTACGGTGAAGGAAAACAGCGTGAGGAAACCTGCGCATGCCTGCAAAGAGTTTCAAAGGTTGTGCTTGAATCCGCACTGGGCCCGCGTGGACGAATAGGCCTGGTACACCCTATACAGGTAGGCCCATGCCCCTCGATGGGGACGTTTAATCAGACCATGGTGATATATCACAGTGATCAACCTATTACGACCTGCTGACACATGCGTCCCTCAGGAAATAGCTATGCGGAGATACATGTATGTATGTGTAACTAAACATATGACCTGTATTTTCTAACAAAATGTGTCTTTTCTGCGTCAAAGTCGACATCTTAATTACTTAATTATAATTGTTTTATAACCAATAAATTATTTTGTTTTCAAAGTAATTTTAGATAGAGTTGCGTCAGGCTTGAATACGGTAAACACATGTTGGTTATTGCGTCAGCCGTAGAGAAGACCTCAAAGCAGAATCATTTGTATATGTAATGTCATACCTTATTGAGTCATTAATGATTTTCCTGATCTAACCAGTTGTTGAATTTTAACGTAACTTTTGGTATCGTTTATACTTTTGCTTGGGAAAAATTAATAAAAGTTTGCTACATTATAACCGTACGCATAATAAAAAATTGCATCAATGCACAAGTTTAATTAATTTAGAGTTTAATTATTAATATTGCTTATTTTGCTCATTCTTAGACATATATATATATATATTTGTAATAGTTTGACTTGTGAAAGGTCGCTGGTGGTGTCTGGATGAGGAAAGCAGAGGACCGGGATATCTGGCGCAAAATGGGGAGACATATGTCCAGCAGGGGACTGCGATAGGTTGAAGAGAGAAACAAAAAAAATAATGTTACTTAAAGCCATTAAAAATCAATAACAAACATGCTACATACTTGTTATAAATAAAAAACTGTTTTCTACGTATTATTATATTTGTCTTTCATCACATTATTAGGTATAGCCCGAAGCCAATTATGTAAATAAAAAATATTTATATTATTTTAGAAGTATCACAATCTTGCTTGTTTTGAGCAATGTTTCTTATCGAATGGGAAGTCAGATCACCTTGCTACCAGCCAGAACATTACTGTCAAAGCACCTTACGTGTTTTTATCACCCATCATCAGCTCATTAAACGTACCCACTGAGGGGCACGAGCCGACCCGTAAACGGTGTATAGGCCTTAGTCGTCACTACCTTTGAATCTCTTCAGGTTTCCTCACGATGTTTTGTTTCGCCGTAAGAGCGTCGGATAAACGTACATATGATTTTGAGAATGCTTAAACACATTAGTACGTGGCGGGATTTGTACCTGCACCCTCCAGATCGGAAGGCAACAGTCTACACCAATGAGCCACCGACGCGTCGCGACGCTCAATTGACATACTTGTTTGTAAATGGTCTATATAATTAAAATGAAAAATAACGTTTTGATGATTGCAGGGCCTTTAATCGACCCTATAATATTTGATGATTTTGAACCTTAACTAAACAATTTCGCAATAACTGAGCCTCTCAACTATACTCGTGCTTACTGCAATGATGTAAAAAGTATAGATTCGTTATAAGCTCACAAAACAATTGAAAAAAGTGTTCCGACTGCAGCGACAGCACACATACACATATTTCTAATGAGCGTTCATTTACCTAAACAAAAGCCTACAACTGTATTCTCTTTGGCGGTTCGTTTTTGGACGGGTGGCGTATCTACCTTTATATA